>LZPO01017504.1:0-13990 GCA_001675575.1 Neotoma lepida | reverse complement strand
TTTCTATGGTGCTTCAAAAATGTTTTCATTGTTTTTGAAACAAAATCAGCTAAGTATTTTTTTTCATAGCTGTTTCATGTTACTGAATGACAATTGTTGTATCACATTACATACTGGCATCGCACAAAGAATCCGTATACTGAAGGAATTGTTGCTTAAAATATAAATAATTAAAAGATTTACCCGGCAGCTGCTGAAATTCCACATTAAAAAAAAAAGAGAGATGTTACTTGGAATTCTCTGAAACCTCTGAATTTTTAATAAACTAAATGCTAATTATATATATTTTGTTGTTAATTGTGTATCAGAAAAGTGGATTTGGGGAATATAATATTAATATAGTTGGCGTTAGGAAGATGGCTCAGTCAGGAAAGTGCCTGCCATGCAACCATGAGGACACGAGTTCATATCCCCAACATGCATGCATAGCCAAGCATGGTGAACACATTCGTAACGTTAGCAGTGGCAGCCTGGTGGTGGGAGTGGAGATAGATGGGTACCAGGAGCTCATTGACAAGCCAGTTTAACCAGTTGTTGACTTCCAGGCTCAGTGAGAAATCCTATCTCTAAATAAATAAATAAGGTGGAGAGTGATAGAGAGGGTACCTGAGGTTGGCCTCCGGCATCCACATGCATGCATGTACACACATACAAACGTGTCCTCATACAGACACTATACACACACACATTTCAAATAAAATAATGCACATGTATGAGTATCTATGACCACTGCTGCAAAAGAACGACACTGTACATACTTAAGGCCAGAATCCAAATTCTCTGGAAAGCTGAACCACATAAATATAGAACAACCGCACACTTCACACTAGTCACTACGTAGTTGGGAAACTATGTGTCAGTTAAACAAAGAAACTAAACACATAGGGCCTGCTACATTTAAATATTTAAGTGCCATATTTAAACAAATCATTTTGTAGCCTAGAGGATTTCCAAGGCAAAAAGCGAAGCCTAAGCCTTATTATAGAACACCGCCCCCCCCACCGCCACCGCCACCTCCAGAGTTTGAACTTCACACAATAATGCTTTTCATTTCTGTACTTTCTCCAAGTGTTTTCGACTTCTTAGAGGTTACATTGTTTTGTAAGAATAAACTGTAAGTTTTCCAAAGAGCTTCCTTTCTGCCACTCAGCTGCCCCGAGGGACTTAGGGACTTAGAGAGATTCTGCACACAACTTATTTTCATTTCCCTCTCTCCAGAAATGATCAAATAAGGACTGTTTTCCCACCAACATTTCTAGGGCAGGAGGCTCTGACAAGGATGACTCTAGACACCACGGTCTCTTTTCTTTCCTGCTCTGGCCCATCTAGGGAGTTGGAGATTGGAAGGTTATTTAACAAACCCCAAACTGTGTGCAAATCAGGGCTCCCACAGTTACAGACTCATGGGATGATGGCACAGTCCTGAGCCCTTGGAGAGGGAGCACACTGCGTATCTCTCAATTTCGCCACTAACAAATGACCANGTTCAACAANGGCTGTGGGATCCGAACAATCTCTNTTCAGCAGCGGCCCTTTCTTGCCACCAAAATAGACACTTGCTGGCTGCGTGAGTGTCAGCATCCTGGTTCAAACAAGGATACTGCATATCCCATATTCTTTACTATTTTGGAGTTGCCATGGCAGAGAGAGAAGAGATATTTTTGTTGATGGAATGTCTTCACAGCGCTCTTTGTTTTGGCCTTGCTGGCTTTCTGAAGANGGTTGCAGATCTANGTGAAAATCCATCCGTAACTTTCTTGTTCACTATCAACATTCCAAAATCCCCCAAGGAGGAATAATACGCACATTATTACGAGTGTAGGTGGATAGATGTTCAGGATTTAAAGATAAAAGTTTTCAATGAGCAAGACGGATGAAGTGGCAGGATTTTTAATGAGCTCTTTAACTCTCAGTCCTAACTCGTGGCTGATTCTCGACTCCCCTTCCTTTCATCCCATTGACTTATGCCTTCTAGTTATTTGTTACTGTCTTAGCATTTTAAAACAGAATTAGTGTATTAGATTGAGCTGGGTGAGGGTGTAATTTAGGAAGTAACCAAAGTAGCTTAAAATAACAAGTTTTCCTCCCCCCCCCCAAACACCGGATATCCTTTGTGGGTCACTCAGAGGCTTGCTCTGTTTTACCTCCCTCTGGGAATCGGGTTTTGAAGTGGCCTCCATCTGAAAAGGAATTGAAACTATGGACTCTGGAACACACTGGCCTGTTGCCCCGATCTTGTCTGACCTGGGAGCTAAGAATGTTCTTGTTTGTTTGTTTGTTTGTTTGTTTGTTTGTTTGTTTGTTTGTTTGTTTTTATGTTCTTAAAGAGTGGAGACTTCTTTCAGAAGAGGAATATTTGCTGCATGTGAAAAGCATATGAAATTTAAATCTCTGTGTCCGTAAAAGTAGACTCACCGGATCCCAGCAGTCATGTTCATTCATGCTTGCCTGTGGCTGATTTTGCACTACAGCACCAGAGTGATATGGTCGCAAGTGAGATCATAAGACCTGCAGAAGCCTAAAATNTNTATTTTCTGAGTCTTAAGAAAAAGNAANGTTTGCTTGGGTGGCTACCTTGAGAAATAATGAAAAAGAAGATGGTAAATCAGATGCAGCCCAGGCTCCCAGCAGCGGCAGAGGCTTTGGCTCAGTATTCAAACCATGTCCCACGTCGCAGNGAATCCAGAGGGTCCCACATCCTGAAGNTGATTTTCTTTCCNCACTTGGAAAAATATGGCCTACCCATTTTCATTTACACAAAGTAAAAGAATACATACAAGCTACTATCACTACAGCAGAGATTAGAAAATATCAAGAAAAATTATATGCCANTAAATCCTAAAATCTAGACAGGAATGATAGCTTTAAAATTAAAATAGAAAACATGAATATGTTATAACCATAGAGCAAATCAAAATAACTAAAAACTTCCTCAGGCTGCACTAAAGGAAAAATAAAAAAAACCTACATACAAATGTTTTCACAGGTGTGCTCCCAAAATTTTACAGAAGAGGTAATTTCTCCCTGATGCAAATTATTTTAAAGAAACAAAAGAATGAATATGTTAAGTGATTATGTCAATACAAATCCATATCAGAAAAAATATTGGGGGCTGATGAGATAGCTCAGCGGGCAAAGGCATTTACCACCAAGTTTGATGCCAAAGACCCATGTGGTAGAAGGAAAGAGCTAACTCTATCATGTCCTATGTTCTCTCTCCTCTACACACATCATGGTGTGAGCACACACACACACACACACACACACATTCAAACACAGCTCTTTAAAGGCAGCAAATGTCTCTAGCTCCCTCCACACACAGCAGAGCCAAATCCTGGCCAGGCCAAATGGTCCCCATTATACAGTGCCACTGCGTGTATCATATACAGCAGGAATTGCATGCATGACTTTTGATCATTTCCATCTCTGCATTTCTAAAAGTTGCAATCATTTGGGCTATGAAATGACCAATAAGCCAGTCTGAACAATTGAAAAGAAAAAGAGCTTTAATTCATAAACTTCTAATTTGTGACCCAACGGGAGTATTTAAAAGCAAGTAAAGCCAAGAGATTTAAAAAACAATGATTCAGTTTGAGTGATTACACAGTGGAAAATAATAATGGATGACTCATTTGGGAGTATCCATGCTTTTGTACTGAGAGGTCCAAGCATCACACTACAATTGCCAGTGTCCAGGGATTGTTCTAGAATAAGAGGGATGATGGTACAGAAATTTTGACAAATNTACGCTATAATCACATGAGAAGTAATGTTTGAAAAATTGAAACTCTGGACTCTTCAGAATTCTANAATAGAAAGTGGCTTTTGAAAGACAGGTGGTATGTGGCCTTTTCCCTGTTCCATCAAGTGCAACTTTGGGCCACTGATGGCTCATATACAGACATGGAAGTTTCATCCAATCACAGCCCTCACATACAACTATCCTCTGGCAGCTGAGGGACACACCCATGAGACTGTCAGCCCTTGAGAGATGGACTCAGGGAAGAGGCACGGGCAGCCCAGGAAAGACAAGTGTGCTTCACAGAGGCTCCTAAGGCTTCTAGGGCTAGAACAGAGGTAGAAGGGGCTATGGGCTCTGGAAAAACACACCCTACTTCAATGAACAACATGCCCTGTGAGGAATAGTGCAGTCGGGCATGGACGAGCAGCACCTTCTGAGGCCCTCTTTCATAGTTGTTATTTTCCTGCACTATAACATTTTTAAATTATTTTTATAATTGTATATAATAATTTATATAAAATTTTTAATAATAATGTATATAAAATTATTATTTTATTTTTGAGAGAATATTATAATTACATCATTTCTCCCTTCCCTATCCTCCTTTCAAACCCTCCCATAACCTCCTCCTTGCTACTTTCAAATGCATAGCCTCTTCTTTCATTACTACATATATGTGTGTAATTATATGTATATATATCTAACACATATATGCAGGTGACACACACACACATATATATTTTTTCCTAAACAAATAAGTACAACCTGCTCAGTCTGTATGTTGTTACTTGTAGGTATGTTTTCAGGGCTGATCATTTAATATTGAATAACTAATTGGTGTCCTATTCCCTGGAGGGAATATTTCTCCTACTCTCCGCATCCTTTAGTTGCTTGTAGTTTTTTGTAGAGGCATGAGGCCTCATGAGCTTTCCCTCCTCCATAACAGCATATCTACTGGTGTTGTCCTTGTCCAGCTCACCTTTAGGCAGTCGTGTTAGTGAGATTTTATGAGTGTAGCTTCTGATATTACTAGGAAGCATAATCTCACCCAAGAAAGCTACCTGTTTCTCTGGCTCTTATAATCCTTCAACCCCTTCTTCTGCAGTGTTCCCTGAGTTTCAGTTGTAGGAGTTATGTCGTAGATGCATCAGTTGGGGCTGGACTCTACAACTATGCATTTTGATTGCTTGTGACTTTCTATAATGGTCTCTGCTGTTGCAAAGAGAAGTTCCCTTGATGATGGGTGAGAACTATACTAATCTATTGGCATAAGGATAAAGATTTAGAATATAGTTAGGGATTGTGCTGGTTTAGTAGAGTGGTGATTGTTGGTTCTCTCCCAGGATACAGGACTTGACTAGCCCTGGGTAGTTGACTAGGTTTCCAGTACCAGACACGGTTTTCCTCTTACTAAACAGGTCTTAGGTCCATTTAGAGAGTTGTTGGTTACCACCAAGGTATGTGGGCCACCACTGCACCCTTAAGATTTTCATGCCATGCTGGTTATTGTTGTGGTTCAAAACTGTCATAGCTTGGTAGGACTGTTGGTGGCTTCCCTCCTTTGGAAGCTGGTATGGCACCTTCTGATCCCAAAAAAATCTTGGTCCCCAGGGAGGGGGTTGCAATTATCTTTTATTTTTATTCTTATTTGATTTTGATCAAATATGATCCTTTTGAACTTCCCTCTATAAAGACTGTGAACAGCAAGGATCAGAGACCTCAGATGACAGTGTCTTTCCAATTGGTGACAAGCAACAGGTGCTAAGGCAAAGGAGGTTTCTAAGTATAGACACATAAGATATAAAGGTCTCTTTCTCAATTCAGTGGGAGGTAAGGAAGGGGAAGGAAAGTTCTTGAATGACTGAGCAATGCAAGGATTCCAGAAATATCTGGCACTAGCTTTACTTATAAGATGAAAGTGAAGGTTGGACATGAAGGCAGGGGATTTTCTGGTTTGGGAAATCTGCCTCCCTGAGAAAGGAGTTGTGACAGGTATGCAAAGAACAAGTTAATAGCCCTTTGGGTATCCCAAGGAATGGTGGTGGTGGTGATGTATCGTTCAAGCTGACTAATATATCAGCATTACTTGGGAAAAGAGAAAGAATATTCACAATGATTTATTATATCTGGGTAGATTCAAATTCACCAGTAAAATAAATGCAAGTTTTGTCATTCTTATTTCAACAAGAAATTTTAGGAAATATCAAAATCAACATATCCATTAGGAGACAAATTGCACCATACATTATTAGTATTTTTCATAGCAGGCTTTAATAATAACAGTTAGTTCGAACAATACAGAAGGTTCTGTTAGAGAGAATCTACAGTTTTGTAAACTCAAAACCAGGTGCCCATAAAATTGAAAAAGTGAGCATTGTACTGATCAGGTTTAATCTTTTCCCTAATTAGAAAATCAAGATAAAATGTTCTCAAAACATTCCATTAGCTTGTTTTTCCCAGATCCCTTTTGTGTGTGTTTTTTTAAAGGTAGCACACCTAATAAGGTATACAGTGCTTCATTGGAAGTCACTTGCCAAGCCTTCTAGCTATAGCACAATGAATACACTTCATACCTGGGACCTGCACAATCCTATTTGAAAAATACAAAATATTGGAAACTAGTATTTGCTTTGGATACAAGAGAATCATGTGGAATAGCATTGTTTCAGCAAGACTATCTCCATGTAACACTATCAAACCTGGAAGGAATAACAAAGGACATTGTCAACCTTTGCGAAAGAAAGAAACAAAGAAGGAAGGAAGGAAGGAACCTCACCAAAGGGAGAAAGAAGAAAGACACATATTGTTACTGTCTCCCGCATGGTTCTTCACCTCAAATAACCTAATGTTACATTTATATTTAAGCTGAAGGGCACATCCATTATACCCATTATACCAAAGCTTAACCTCCTCCACCCTTCAAGCAGCCAAACTTTGCTGATTCCTTTGGGCTCCGTAGACCATGCACAGCATCCAGAGTTACCAGCAATTCTAAACAAAGGCATTGCTGGCTCGGGAGTAGTAGAAGGCCCATAACTCTCAATCTAGTTGCCATAACATGAATGTGATCTTAAGATTTTTGATTGCATATACAATTAAAGAATACTAAGATTCTATGAAGACTCTTTTGAATATTTGCAATCTAGTTACAAATTTGTTTCCATATGATTTAAGTAATAACAAGAAAATGCTATCCCAATGTGGAACAAATGACCTGAAAGCAGAAAGGAAACTATTTATTGGGAGAGGAGAGAACTGTGGGAATAGAGATAAGAGGGGATAATAGAGATTAAATATAAACAAAGTATAGTATACATGTATGAAAATATCATAACTAAACTCATTTTTGGTGTGCTAACTTAAAAAAAATTAAGTTTAAAAGAAGGTGTCAGGCATGGAGTGGCACACACCTTCAATCCTAGCACTTGGGAGGCAGAGGCAGGTGGATCTCTGTGAGTTCACCGCCAGCCTGGTCCACATGTGAGTTCTAGATCATCCAGTGCTTGTCTCAAAAAAGTAAAAATGACATGTTGTCCATCTCTGTAGATTTTTAGTAACGTTTAAATTGTGATGAATGCTTCTTCCCACATTACCCTTTTCTAATACTCATTCTTTCTTTTGAATTAATTTTTAAACGATCTTGAGACTGCAGATATGGCTCGGTGGTACTATGAGTGGTATAGCACAAGGCTCTCATTTGAATCCCAAAACCAAAATAGTAATAAAAATAATAATTGTTGTTGTTGTTGTTTTGTTTCATTTTTTTCTAAGCTGAAGGACAAATTTATACAAGGTTAAAAGAAAAACTCCCAAGGCAGAAGAGATGACAATATCAACAGCTGTCAAGAATGGAAGAGAGAAGAAAAACGCTACGTCATTTAAGGCTGCATGGAGGTCAGACATAGTCACAAGGAGCCACATGGTGGGGAGAGGGGCTTTAGAGAAAGAGTGAGGAAGTTCAGAGAATAAAAAAATAAAATAAAATAAAATTAAATTAAAAAAACCTTAGACTCTGTCCCACTTCTCTGTTATGTGGCTTTGGCTCTGCTTTTCAAGATGACAGTACACATTGGTTGACTACTGCAATACAAGTTACTATTTTTCTATCTATCCTTCAGTAAATCAGGCCTTAGGATCTGTAAACTCCAAAAAGAAAACAATTTTACCATACTGTGAGACCACAACCATAGCTCAGTGGTACAGTCCTCGCCTCATCTGAGAAAGATCCGAGGTTCAGTCTCTAACATCACAAAAATAAAAACCAGAAACATGTAGTACATTTCAACATTTCAAAAAATAAGACAGTGTATCTCTTTCAAATTAAGAGAAATGTAAATAAGGCAGTGATTTGGCACAATTAGTATACACTCTTTAACATGCAAACAAAGTTTTATCAGAGACCCTCTTACTCCTTGAGTTCAAATTTCTTCTGCTGTTCCTTTCCTTGATTTTATGTTGAGGTAATACTAATTTTTGTGCTTTCAGCATCACCCTGGTCACCTCCATGATACGAATGTGCTTGTTTGCAATAGAACAACTCATATAAATTACATTTAAGTGATTCTTCCCCCTGGCCACAATGGTCAGTTTCATTACAAGTCATCTACTTAGCATTATTACGCATCTCTAATTACTGCAGATATTCTAAAGAATAATGAGTGTGCTGTATGATAAAAATGGAGCTGGAGCAGAGACCTTTGACCTTTTGAAGCCAGGTGGAAAGGGGGCGGTAGTGGAAGTATAAGCAGCGAAGGGGAACCACAGGACCACAGAGAAATTCTTACTAGCTTGTAGAAAGAAAAAGGTGTTAATGTACCAGCTGAGAAATCTTCATGGAACCCAGGGATCCTTTATTTTGAAAATCTTTGGGTAGATGAATTTACTTGAGCTACATTTGTACAGTAAAAAAGTGTGTTTTAGTTATATTGTTCCAATGGGAAAAAAAACTTAGAACTTTCTGACCATGCTTTTAAAGCATTATTAGTGTGTGTGTGTGTGTGTGTGTGTGTGTGCTTGCAAAGGGGTTGGTAGAAGTTAATGAGGTCAAACAATCTTATCATCTTCATTGCTTCCAGCTGAATTTTGTCACCACTTGACTTTGACCTGAAGAATTGGTTCTCTCAACCCTCCAAAGGCCCAGAATTACTAGATTTATCAACTTCAATTGCTAGCTGTTGATAGAAATTGCTTCTCTTANGAAAACTGTGCCTTCCATCTTTACAAGCAGACTCACTCCAGCCCTTACCAGTTTTGAAAAGTTCAGTGAAGGAAGCAGCAGCTAAGACATCCCACCATTTTCCTTAACATTTTCTGTTAAAGTTTTGACCCTGAGCCACCAGCATTTAATGTTTTCCCAGTCATTGTGGAGAGCAATTTTTCACTGTTTAATGACAGGCAGCTTTCCAGATGATAATAACTATGTTCTCATGCCCACTACCTGATTGCTACCGAAATCTGTGCTTTAGCATTCAAGTTCAGTTTCTATATTAAGGTCCCAAATAACCCTGGTTTGTATTACATAACAGTTCCAGTGAAAGCAGAAGTGGGCTGTCACAGGAGGTCCATTGGGGATCCAGGCTCTATCACCTTATTCCTCTGCTGCCCTAGGTCACACCCACTAACTGGGTAGACATAAGGGAGAAGAGATGGAGAAGATGATGGACCTCTTTCTCTGAGGACATGGCCAGAAACTCTAGGTTTCCATAATCTACACATGCTGAAACCTACAATCTAGGAAATGTCACTTGTTGGCTGGTCACCTGCTCCAGCAACAACAACAACAACAACAAAATGAAACCACATGGAAAAGTGGAGAGTAGATGTTGGAGGACAAACAGCAGACTCGGTCTGCTACAGCATCTATTATAAATACTGGGTTTACTACATGATGTCAAAGGTATCACTCAGAGCAACCTCTAAGTTAACTGCTACAGTTTATTTCATCAGGTCCTGTGATGCTGTCTGTTCAGAGATTGTTTTCTGAGCAGCATCCCTGAAACACAATTTTCGACCATATTGCAGGCACTGCTTCTTCAATATAGATGCCTTTACTTCTTCATGTTAAAGTATCCGCTTTCACTGAGCACAAAGTTGCCCATGTCCTTGCACCAAGAGATGGCCAGTATAAGCAGAATGTTCTGCACGACATTTAGAAAGTATTCTTACAAAAAGGAGGCTTGATTTTTCTTGTCCACTTCTGCGATTTGCAATATAAACATGATGTTGGAAACTGTTGTGAATTAAACTTGCAACTTCACTGTAAAAGAGAAATGCTGAAATCCTAAGTGGTACTGTCTATCTATAAATTTGGACATGGATTCTTTACAGATTTATCCAAGCTTAAACAAGGTTGCTTTGATGGACCTTATTCTAATATGGCTGAAAGCAGGAGAGGAAAATGTATGGAGGGAGCATGTCATTGGAAGACACATGGGCAGACACAAAGGGCAGGTCATGAGAAAACAGAACACGTGGTGACATAGGCAGAAATCAGAGTAACATATTTATGAATCAAGCAGCATAAAACAATGCCAGAAAACAGAACGGAAGGATTTCCATCAACAGGTTTCAAATCAAGCATGGCCATTAGACGTGTGGATTTGAATTTCTAGTCTGAAGAACCGTGAGACAATAAGTGACTGTTTTAAACCATTCTGCTTTATGACTGCAGCTCTAGGAAAGGAAAGCGGAGCCTAAACACACATCTTGGACCATGGCTTGATATAGAGGTCAGAGACCTGGGGGTCTTTGTGGCTACACAGAATAGAGTTCTGAGCCACACCTGTCTGGAGTTTTATATGACAGAGACACAAGTTGAATTGTCAAGACACAGTTGTCTGGGGTTTCTATAACTCATAAATAAACCTAATTCTGATACTTTCATTCATTCATTTTGTGTGTGTGTGTGTGTGTGTGTGTGTGTCGTGGTGTGTGCATTGTGTGTGTGTGTGTATGTGTGTTACTATATATATGTATATATATTTATATATTCCTCTCCTCCTATGAGAAGTTGCAAATGGCTTTGAAATAAACTACATTGAATATTCTGGCCCTACATTCATTTTCTCAGTGAAAATTGTTGGAAATATAATAACACTAATTATGTGTTCTAACCTTGCCAAGGAAGTCAATATTAGAATTGTTAGGAACTAGTGGCATACACTATAGGGCTGAAATCATAGATTGTTAGCATGG
Organism: Neotoma lepida; assembly: GCA_001675575.1. NCBI lineage: Eukaryota > Metazoa > Chordata > Mammalia > Rodentia > Cricetidae > Neotoma > Neotoma lepida. The sequence continues at coordinate 3,054 of LZPO01017504.1, read as the reverse complement.
AAATGATAGTCTAACACAGTAGATGAAAGCATAGACAATGGCATCAAATATCTGAAATTCATTTCCACCTCTACCACTTAACAGCTGGCCAAGTAGTTGTGAAGGGCTCTCATGTACAAATAGGTGATAAAATGTGCATGTTGATTGATTGCTTTCTTAAATGTGGATAGCATAAGTGAGATGACAATGACCTTGGGGGATTGTTGGGGGTATTACAGGCCAAACACATAATGTGAATAGCAGAGGTCCAAATGCATGAAAATAAGCCCTTTCCCACCTTAGGAGTGCACTCATACCATTATCCGAGAGCAGCAAAAATACATTCTTTGTCTGTTTAATTTACATTATCTGTAAGTATTAATACTTTTATCGCTATTGTTTATTAGGATGGGATCTTGGATATAGTTCAAACTGGCCATGAACTATTCCCCTTCAGCCTCTCAGTGACCTGGAATTACAAACCTGTACCACTGCATCCAGCTATGCTAACTTTTAAAACTCAGCTCAGAGCTTATTTCTGCAAAAACAATCTCATCTTGGTCACCCTACGACAAAGTCATCTTTCACTTCATCTCAAGTCTTAATAAAATTTGACAGAGAATTTTATTTGTGTCGTTATTTGATTGGCGTCTGTCATCACTTCTATGCTAACACTACTCGAAGTGTGGTGTACTGGCCAATTCTAGTCTGCAAACTATCACTCACCCGCCAGGAGATAAATACAAAAACCAAGATTGTGTTTAGAAACGTTTACAACAGCTTGGCCCTGTTATCTGGGCTTGTATTTTGAGTGTTTGATACTTTTATTTTGTTTGGCTCATGACTCATTTTCATTATCACTTATAAAAGTATCTGTCCATACTAGATGTTTTAAAACATTTTAAAAAATAATCTTTCATTACATGTATTTCAAAAAGAGCAGTTCTGGGCCAGAAATATGGAGTTTGTTTTTAAAGGTGGAATAGTGATTATTTGGGGCTATGTAGTCTGCTGCAACTATATGAGCCTATCTTTATAGCATAAAATCAACCATAGACAATACATAAATGAAAAAATATTTGTTCAATAAAACTTCATATCAAAGGATTATTGTACAGCTCAGTGATAGACTGCATGCCTAGTAATGTGACATGTCCTGGGTTCAAGTCCCAGTACTACAAAACACACACACACACACACACACACACACACACGCCTCTTTATATTCAAAGTCAGATAATGAGCTGGATTTAGTCCATACGTTATCTTTTATTAATACCCCTTCTAGGCCATGAGTTGCCAACAGGGTATATGTCTAATGAGATTTATTATTCTTCACTTCCCAGAACCTCAGAGACCCATCACACAATAGGTATGCATTAAGTGCTGGATATTACTTTCTATTTATGGTTATTGTGTATGAAAGTATGGCAGCGCATGAGCACCACTGCACATATGTGGAGACTAGATGACAATGTTCAGGGGTCAGTTCTTTCCTTCCATAGTGGGTTCTAGGAATTGAAAGGATACTGTCAGAACTACACAATGAACATTTTTACCTGCTGAGCCCAAGTAATTGTTAAAAGACAGGTAAATGTCTTTCTTGATGTGACACGGAGGTCCTCACACATTCAAGGCCAACAAAGCCTTGGATGACCATGAAGAAAGTGTTGACCACCTAGTTAGCAAGACAGAAAGGATGCATGCTCCAGGCATCACACAGTGTGAGAGGCAAAGTCTATCACCTGTAGCTTAAGAGAAGGAAAGAGAGCTGCTGGTCAGAGAGCTATAAGGATGCTGTGCAGGTTTGAGAGGAATGAAAGATAAAGGGAGCACCTATCAGATTGATTAGCTGAGTTTACACAGCATGCAAGACACAATGCTCCAGAAGGCAGCAGTTTCCTCTTTTTAACCGTTGGTATATAAGATTTCTACCTGGAGCATTGTCTTCCCTTTTATGTGGTGACTCCATTTACATGCCTTTCATATATTTATTTACTTTAGGAAGCTTCTACAATTATAGGTTTTCACACGGTTTTTCACAAGACCTTTAGTGTTAGTTGTCCTTCCCAGTATTCCCTCCTTCATCCTGCTCTCCCATATCACTCACAAAATAAAACCTCCAATGCCAGGAATGGGTTATGTTTTGTTGAGCCATTGGTCAAAGGGGTCTCATGAACATCCCTCAAAACACCATAGGCTATTGCAAATGCTATTGGCTGCTCTGTGATATCTATTGCTGAGAACAACACTTATGTCATTGAACACTGAGAGGTGGAGTTGGTGCCCATCTAGAAGATTTACAGCAACTAACCAGCNTTCATGGTGCTGGAAAGTATTCTATATGCTACCAAAAGAGAAGGGTAATCATCAGTACTACTGGGTTACAAACCCTACAAACTATAACAATGATCTACCTGTAAGATATAGTGGTACAATAGTGGCATAGCTGTTATGGGTATAACCAACCACTTTTTGCTTGCACTCTGTGGATTGGAACCCATGCCTGACACTGCTAAAGTGGCTAAGAACCTGAGACACTATAGGTCATGGGCCTATCCTACTATTATTATTATTCTACTACAGACCATAGCAATAAAATGACTCAGAATGTGACATGTTGCTATATAGACCAGGACATCATTCAGCCCTCATCAGAGAAGCTTCTGCTTGTGGTAGATGGGAATTAACAGAGAGTCATAACTAGACAATGTGCAGAGAGTGAGAAACTTTGGAGCACTCAGTCCTAAGTGGGATATTTTAATAAAACTCCTCTGCTCAAGATTCAGTGATCTATGCTGAAAAGGGTGTAGAAAGACTGTAAGATCCAGAGGTAGTAGTTGACTCCAAGAAAATGGAGTCTCCAGACAAAACATGACTGATACACATATGAACTCACAGAGACTGTGACACAAGACCTTCACAGGTTCAAACCAGACAAAATTCAAGCAAGGAGAATGTGACCTGGACACAAAGTCCTTCCCTTAACCAAGAAGCTATTTGCAATTGATACCTGGTGGGAGAGGGAAAATCAGTTTCCTCCAATGGAATGGCTGTTGGCCGGTTTTACGCCAA
>LZPO01017503.1:98463-110051 GCA_001675575.1 Neotoma lepida | reverse complement strand
AACCCTCAGGACCCCTACAGCTTGTTTTGGGGAACAGAATCTCTCATTGGCCAGATTCACACAAGGGGCTAGGCATGCTGATTGTCAAGCCTTGGGAGCCAGCTGTCTCCACCTCCTCAGTAGTGGGATTGCAAGATCCGTTACCACACCCCGCTTTTACATGAGTGCTAGAGACTGAACTTAGGTCTTCATGTTCACATGGCAAACATTTTATAGGTTGGGCTCTCTTCATGAACTCTAAAGTCTGAATCTTGGGTTTGGTTTGGTTTCGTTTTTCTGGAACATAAAGGCCAGAGAAGGATACTGGGTATCCCCTTCTATCATTCTCCACCTTCTTCCTCTCTCTCTCTCACCTGGGGCTAGGTGGGCAGCCACCAAACTCCAACAATACTCTTGTGGCCACCTTCATGGCACTGGGGACACAGCCACCTTCACAGTCACCCCCAGATTCTTCTGTGGGTNCTGGGATCTGAACTCAGTCCCTCAGATTTGCATAGCAAGTTTCATTATCCACTGATCCAGGNCTCCAGCTCTTAAAGTCTGAGTTTTAAGGAGCAAAACTGTTTGGTCAAAACTTCCTAAGTCCAACTAAAACCCAAAAACCCAGCCAAGANTGAGCATTAACTGTGATCACAGGGAACACATAAGCCAATCCTTCCCTCTCTGAGCTCCCTGCTACATNGTGTTTTGAAGTCCACTTTGTATACTGTGATGATGACAGAGTTGATCTTTAGATTAAAGATAANAGCTTGATCACATAGCCAGCCCTCCATATATGCATGTTGTTTCTCTGTGGCTAAATTTAGTGATAGTATGACCACTTTCTAAAATATAATAACAATCATAATTTTAAATTTGAAAATTTGTTAAAATATTTTAAATGTTTCTAATACATTTTCTTTTTCAGAGTTCAACCAATTATATTCTGTACTATTTATTTAAAAAAATAGGTGAGAATNGCAGCTTAGCCCTTAAAATAATATAGAGGTCTTGGGATGTTGGTAGAATACTTGCCTAGAGTGCACAAAACCAAAAGTTTGATGTCGTAAAACTAGGCGAGGTGGTGTACACCCATAGTCCCTGCATTGGGAGAGAGAAACAGGAACATCATAAGTCAAGGTCATCCTCAACTATAAAGCAAGTTTGGGGCCAGCCTGGCCTACATGGCACTCTGTCTCAAAAATTCTATAGTAATAATATAGAAAAACTTTCTAATAAAGCGAAAGTTGAAATTTTTCTGCTTTATTTCTATAATATTTAACATTCCCTAGCCAAAAGAAAAAAAACAAAGTAGCCCAGATCAGATTGATTTTATGCTGTCAGTTCTGGGAAGCTATCTGTGGTTTTCATCACTCTCCATTAATATTAGCTGTTGATAAGCATCACTAAGGGATTTTAAGGGCTTACAGAGCAAGAGGTACCGTGAGGGTTCTTGGCAATGCTGTGCTTGCACGAAGGATGGGCCGCAGTTCAGGAATGGGATGGCCAAATCACCCACCTTTCCTCTGAATGAGCGGTCAGGGTCCAGAGAGAGAGAGTGGTAACAAAGGAAGGCAGAAGCCAGGAATCCCTTTTCTTTTTTTCTCATAGATGAGGTCATTCTCAAAACATTTCCTTGTTGAAAAACAATCATTTTAGAACAAAGTATGAATGAGAGGGACAACTCTAGGTGACCTTCACAGTGGCCTTTACCTCCACTGAAGAGAGGGAACAGTGAGGACCAGAAAGNAGGGACAGAGCACAGACTAGCAGTGTCCATATTCATCTCACTCTTCCTACATGCCCAACTCCCTATGTGCTGAGATCCTATGGAGACTTCCTCCCTCTGCAAAAATAATGTGCTTGAACTTTGCCTTATTCTCCTAGCTCCCACTGAGGAATCAGCCTCTCTAGCAACCCCTCACTCCCAGGCTAAGGCTGTTCACAGTGCCACAGGTCCCCAAGCCGAAGAGACTCTATAAGTGCCTTNTATATCATCAATCTCCCATTCTGACTCAGTCATCTACCTACTTCCAAGACGCACCATCAAGGAACACTTTGATATAAGAATCACTACATTCCCCTCTAACTGCCAGGAGAATGGTGCAGAAAAGAAATATGATTATAAAATAAAATTAACTTCTATCTTGTTGCTNTGCCTATGACTTTAATTATCACCTTGGATACCACTGTGAAGCACCTGTGACCTGGAGGACTTTCAGCTTTGGCACACGAGCCGACATACTAACGGCTGAGCTTCATATGAGAAGAGAGAGATCTCAGGGAATGAACACAGAAGAAATGAGATGAATCTACATATTACAGACAAGACAAGCAAGGCTCCTCTACTCAGACATCATCTTGAGCCAGCTGGNTTGAGCTAAAGGAGCCAGTNCTGATCAGAGNTGTACAGGCTGTTCAGGTAACAAAGGAACAGCAGGTGTTTCTTTTCTTCTGAGGGTGAGCTAACNTTTGAGAAGTGTNCATTAGTCACAGCTGTAGTTTCAAAAGATGTTCTTGTACATGAACTCCCTGGNCTTGGGCTTGNTGGCCTTCAACTTAACCCAGGAGCTGCTGAGTTATTCATCATCCTGCAGAACACTCCAGGCTCATGATTCAGTCTGAGCCTTATAAGGAAGCCAAGAAGCTACAGGTGCTTGAGACGCAAAGAAAGTGCAAGAGTGGNATAGNACACAGATCCACTCCAATGAGCAATAGGCCAAGTTCACGGTGCATCATAATCTCGCATAAAATNTTTCTCAAATGATAGGCATGTCTCCAAGCATGGTTGAGCAAAGTCTGACACAAAGGCTAAAATAGTACAAGGGACAGACACAATATGATGACAAAATGCCAAGCCTTTTCTTTCAGTTTAGTCATGAATTAGACAGCAATGGGCTCCAGCAAAGATCAATGGTTTTAGCAAATGCAGCCTTCAAATGTAACCCCCATGTCAGGGGTATTATCTCCAGTAAGCTAGTGGGAAACTAATAATGTATTGCTCAGCCAAATGGCCTTCAGAATATGTGATTTTTAGGTCGACCAAGAATAAATGCTGTGATTTTGCTTTGAACTTTTATCTGGCATCTGAGCTGATTATATTTTATAGAATGGAGATTTTCCTCAGTAATAATTCCNCCTTGAATTGTTTGTCATTTGCACAGCCATCTAGAACCCAACTAGCTTTAATGTGGCTTAGTTATAGGGGCTTTTAATCCATAAACATTCTAACCTTGTGGCCTAATATGTTGTTTTATGGAAAAGCTGTTGATAGAGTACAAGGGTGAGGCAGATAAAAGCACACATCCTGCTTTAACAGGTAACAAGCTAAGTACCTAGGGTTGGTTGGTGTTGCGGAATATTCCTCTACACTATGTGAAGATGTGTCACTGAGATTGGCTTAATAAAGAGTTGAATGGCCAATAGCTAGGCAGAAAGAGGTTAGGTGGGACTTCTGAGGAAGCAGTGGTCTCAGGGAAGAAGAAAGGCGGAGTTGCCAGGCAGATACAGAGAAAGCAGGATGGGTAAAATGGAGATGAGGTAACGAGCACGTGGAAGAAGGTAGATTAAAAGATATAGGTTAATTCAACTTATAAGAACTAGTTAGGAANAAGGCTAAGCTATGGCCGAGCATTCATAATTAATAAGCAGTCTCTGGGTGGTTATTCGGGAGCTGGCAGGCAGGACAGAGAAAGACTGGTCACAGGTTGACCTTTTGTCTCATTAATGTGGATCCTATGGGACTCCAAATGTGTAGAACTAAAGTATCCATATTAAACTACACACCACCAGTAAATTTGGAGGTCTGGGTTCAATTGAACCAAGCAATGTGTCATTTGAAGTACAACTGTAATNCCAGCATGGGTGTGGTAGGGTCAGAAGGATCAGGAGTTCAAAACCATCTTCGGCTACATAGAAAGTTTAAGATCACTCTTAAACTTAAATGGATNTTAAGATCCATGAGATCTTATCTCAAAAAACTGAAACCTATGACCCAGCAACAAATGTGCTATCATATCAAGACTCAGGAAAGTGACAGAGTAGGTTATGAGAGTGACAAAGGCTGGCAGACAGCAGCAAAGGGCAGGAAAGAGGTTTCAGAATCTGTAGCATCCTTCTGGTGCATTTTCTCAACTGATATTCCCTATTCCCAGGTGAACCCAGCTTGTGTCAAGTTAACAAAAACCTATTCGGCCCAGTTGTCTATATAACTGTCCTGTCTTTGGTCACAATAAGCATTTCTTCTTTCCCACCCAAGCCAATGTGACTTGGTGGAGACTGACCATATTACAGCTCCAGAGGTGGCTTCTGATTAGTCTCAATTGGTAANAATAACCCAGCTCCCACCTCAGGAATTGGCTCAGAACCCAAGCTTAAACCTATCAGTGTGTGACAATGCTCCACAGTTGGTGTTGACTCGGGTGGACACAAACTTAACACTGTCTCACCAAATGATTCCTTGGTTGAGAGAGATCCTCCCTCAGTGTTGAATGTGAAGAAGGAAGCATGAGACCCACAAGCAACTGGGATCNATCTCCCTACAATGGGGAAAGCCATCTAAAGGCCAACCAATACNTGCAGGAAAACGGGTCGGGTGGGGGCATTAAAGCAGCNAAGCCAGCCTGATCACAGGGTNGAGCATTCTGCCTTCAGGCTTCCTGTTCCAAGCTAACAAATGCTCTCATGAACTAAGCTGGTCTGAATCAAAGTTTCTCTCTTTTGTTGCTAAAAGCATTCTGATTGACAGCATTTTATACCGCACAGATGCTTTATGAGTAAAGACAGCTATATACTTAAAGTAAATATCTGAAGGTGACCTTCCAAACTGAATTCACATTAACCTCTAGTAAATGATGATGGGCACTGTGGGAGCCAGCACTGCCAAAATAGAGTGTTGTATTCAATAGTATGTATTTCTGATCTTTTATTTTCACAGTAAGTATGTATGGGTTTTTTTTTAAGGTTTCTTTAAGAGTTTTTATTTTTCAGATTTTTAGGTTTTATTTCATATGTATAAGTGTTTTGTCTGTGTGTATGTATGTCTATGCCTGGTGCCTGCAGAAGCTGGAAGAGGGCACCTGACTCACTGAACCTGGAGTGACAGGTAGTTGTAAGCTGCCATGTGGATACTGGGCATGAACCCCATCCTCTGCAAGGGCAGCCAGTGCTCTTAACTGCTGAGCCATCTCTCCAGCCCCAGTATGTGATAGTTCTTAATAAGCATGCTCTAATAAAAGTACAGTGAGGAGATTGACTAGTGGACCTTTCAAGACTACCTTTGCATTCTATTAAGAATCATTTCATTACTATTATTATTATTATTATTATTACTATTATTATTGTTATTAAAGTGGTTTGAGCCATTAATTATGAGAAAAAAAAAACATTGTAGACAAGTCCCTTATAGTAGCTTCCCAAACCAAGCCTATGTCCACTGAGAAATATTCCACCTTAACATCTCTTCCTCNTCTATCTCCTTTTCCTCCTCACCCATACCCTGCTCCAAGAACGACCCCTACCCAAGACTCCCAGAAGCCACATTTATACTACAAACCTTGCTCTCCTGGCCACAGCTTCTTAGCCTAGTGATAACACTTAACCATATATCCTTCCTGCCCCTGACTGAAAACTTACTCTTTCTACTAATGACAAGATAGAGAAAGACCTTTTNAAATATCAGCAGCAAGAATTTAAGTTAGATGTTAGAATTCCTATCTAGTACAGAGACCTAGAGACTGTGAGGTGATGTGCNCAGCCTGAGGTAGAACTACATCACACCCACCCCTCCCAAGGTTCAGGGATTATCACTAAGAGGAAGGCAGAAAGACTGTAAGAGTCAGACGTAGTANAGGACTACTGCAAAATAGTGTTTTCTGGACATGACAGGGCTTTGGGACACATGAACTCACAATAGCTGTTACTACATGTGCAAGACCTGAAGAAGCTCAAGCCAGACAAAACCCCAGCATGGGTATGGGAGGGGTTCANGAAGTCCCACACCTAGCTGAAGAACTATTGGCAACTGATGGCTANCTGGGGAGGAAAANTTTTCTTCAGGGATGCTACCCCTAATAGACTGTCTGTGCTCCAGGGATGGCCCTGTGCCCATGTACATAGAGGTGGCAATAAGTGGACTCAGTGGGTTTAAAAAAAGAACACATGGAGCTGGGAAGGAAAACAGTGGGGGAGGGGCATATAAGGGATGCTGGAGAGGACAAAATAGTGGTGGATTTGATCAAAACACAAGTAAGTACATGCACTAAGTTCTTAAACAATAAACATAAACAATTTAGGTTTAATTGCTTTGAATACTGTTATTGAATAAACTTCAGAAGTATACATTTTACTCCCTGGATTTCTATCTACTGTGTGTTTCTCTTTTTTCTCTTTTGTTTCTAGCAGCATGCGTCACCCTAACACTACTTGAGTCTTTCTAGTGGATTACTTACTTAGAATTAGAGGTGTGTTGCTGNCTGTGGCAATCAAAGGTGTTTTATGCTGGGGNGTATAAAACTAGGTGCCTGTTCATCCTAATAAGCAGCACTCGGATTGCTGAAGCCCCAGAGAGAGGGGCTTGCTGGAAGGCTTAGTCTTCTATTTACCAGGACAGTAAAAACTGACTGTAGGCTCCGCCTGACTCTTATGTCCCACTCACATAGTGCTGGAGCTAAGCAGAGAAAAGGCATGGCAACATCTTTTTTAAATATTAAATAACTCAGAGAAAAATCAGATCTTCCTTCCCATAAGATTTATACCTTGCTTCACTTTCAAGAAAATCCTGAAGTGATATTCTAGTTTGATATCTGTTGCTGTGAAGAAATATTCTGACCAAGAAAACTTAGAGGAATAAATTATTTATTTCATCTTACAGGCCACAGTGCATCATTAAGGGAAATTAGGGCAGAAATTCGAGCAGGAACTTTAAACAGAAACCATGGAAGGACACTTCCTGCTGATTCACTCCCAGGTTCATGCTTAGCNAACTTTCTTGTACAACCCAGGTCTACTTGCCTAGGGAATGATAGNGCCCACAATGGNCTGTAAACTACAATAACTAACAATCAAGGCATTCCCCCACAGACACGCTCATAGGCCAATTTGTTCTAGTCAGTTTCTTAATTGAAACTCTCACATGACTCTAGCCTGTGTNAAGTTCACAGTTAAAGCTAACTGAACAGAAGAATACAAAAATNCATAAGGTATTGCAATAGTTATCCTTACATATTAGTTNGAATGAGCTATGATACCTGGTTATTTGGCCAAGCATCATTCTAGATGTTTCTATGAAAGTATTTCAGATGTGATTAATATTTAAAATAATATTTTTTCAAGGATGTGTGTGTGTGTTTGCATGTTGTGTTTGANTGTGTGGNATGTGTACATGAAGGAGTGCATATGCCCATGTACACATGCAGAGGCCAGAAGAGGACNTTAGGAGTCCTCCTGTATCACATTCCACCTTACTTCCTTGAGACAAGTTATCTCAGTCCTNCTTACCTCATCCTTCACAGTGCTAGGATAACAAGCATGTGCAGCTATGCCCAGAATTTTACACAGAATCTAGACTTAGGGCCTCCTACCTACTCTTACCCACTGGGCCATCACCCCATTTCCATAAAACAGTAGACTCTGAGTAAAGCAGAAATGTCAATGAGCCTCATTNAATCAGTTCGAGGTTGTAATAGAAAAAGACTAAGCTTTCCCAGAAAAGAGGAAATTCTGCTGGTAGACCCACCCCACAGCATTAACTCCATCCTGGTCCCTCGCCAGTCAGCTTTCCCTGCACATTCTACACCTGGAAGTTTCCATGACTGTATGAGCCTTAAGATGCATACAGTCAGACAGACAAAATAACATTCCATCGGTTTTATTTCTCAGAAGAATTTTGGTTTACATAAGTATCAAAAATACTACAAAATCATAAAATAAGCATCCTTAAGGTTTGTATCAGTGATAGAATGCTTGCCTCCATGAATGAGACCCTGATATCTACCTCCAGCACCACCAAAAAACAAGGAAAAAAACTAGTGAAATTAGTATATGTGAAAAAAAAAGCCATACAATTACCTTCCAAGATGAAGTCCACAGGTTTGGCATACTTCTCTAGATATGGGCCACAATTGTAAATGGGAGCTTCCTTAGTAAACTGCTCAAAGAAATGAGTCTCATAATGGACATCATCTCAGAGTTCACATGAATTTTTTAATTATTTTGCTAAACACACACACACATACACACACACACACACACACATATCTGACAATAATTCTTCCCATAGATCTGAGCAATATAACCATACTACTTTCTCAAAAACATTCTCTCTTAAACAAGCAGTTGAATTAGCCATCTACATTCCTGCATGGCAAATTTTCTTCAGCCTTCATTAAAAAGGTTGATAAAGTCAAGGTTTCCAGTGAGGCCCCAACATTAAACATCTCTCCCCACCACACTGCTCAAAGCCACAGAAGCACAAGAGTTACCACAGTGTCAGACCTTCCTCAGCAGGTTGTTAGGCTTTCGGATGTTTCTGAGATGTGAAACACCTAAATGAATAACTGACAAAGCCATCCAAAAGGCCCTTAAAGCAGAACCATGTGAGTTAGGATTCCACACTGAGAAGAATTTGCTAGGGCCGTATCACAAGGGCTGGAAACATCCAAATTCCAGGACCATAGCTATAACCAATTGGAGATTGGTTTTTCCCCTTAATTTTTGTGGTAGTTTGAATAGGAATGTCCCCCTCCCCATACACTCCTGTGTTTGAGTCCTTAGTCCATAGGGAGTGCACTATTAGGAAATGTGGTCTTGTTGGAGTGGGTGTGGCTTTGTTGAAGGAAGTGTGTCACTAGGGGGTGAGCTTTGAGGTCTCAGAAGCTCAAACCAGTTCACTCTTTGCTGCCTGNGGCTCCAGATGCAGAATTCTCAGCTCCTTCTCCAGCACAGTGTCTGCCTGCATGCTGCCATGCTTCCCACCATGATGAAAATGGACTAAACCTCTGCAACTGTAAGACAGCCCTAACTAAACGTTCTCCTTTATAAGAGTTGCTGTGTTCATAGTGTCTCTTCACAGCAATATAACCCTAAGACAGTTTCCTCTTTCTTTAGTTTATAATGAATATTAACTCCGTTCGTAATTCCTCCCATCCAGACAATAATGAAAACTGTAGAAAAATGAAAATGTCTGTAGAAGTTGAGCTAAGGTTACCTCAGAATTAGTTTAAGGCATGACAACTCATAGATAATCAGAAAAATAATCAAAATAGGAAATATGTCATCTAGACAGTGAAAACATTCAAAACGCTAGAAACAAACTTGTAGTCAGAGTCCTTAGCTAGCCATGTAAAAATTTTCCTGGCTTGTTTTTTATCTAGCTGTTTAATGTGGTATAGAATGAAACCGCCCCATATTAAAGCTCTAGACATGTCTGCTGAGCAAGGGCAGTCTTTTANAGTAACAGTAGACATGGTACTATAAAACATGATTATTTTAATTATTTTATTTATTTACTGGGGAGAGGGCATGTGCATACAGTTTGAGGAAGTCAGTTCTCTCCTTCCCATACTGNCCCAAAGATCAAGCTCAGGTAATCAGGCTTGTCTCCAAGTGCCTTTATCCACTGAGCCATCTTGCTAACCAATAAACCTTAAATTTTGTTGTGTCTGTATCACAGAAGAGTGCTATGGAATCACTGAGAACTAAAAGGACTTCCTTATGTTATTCAGAAATCATTGTTAATTCCAGCATATACCCTATACCCCAAGGAGCTATCTATTTTATCAACTCTAAATGATGCTTAAGGTATATGTAAGAGGACCAGTGAGATGGTTCAGTGAGTAAAAATGCTTTGTAGACCAAGCCTGATAACTTGAATTTGATCTCCAAAACTCACAAGAAGGTGGAAGGAGAGAATTAANTCTACAAAAGGGGTCCTCAAACATTCATATGCATGCACCATGGCACACCTCCTATACATACCTAATAATAATAAATATATATTAAGAATTATATATATTTATAAGAATTTCCCCCACTCAACTCCATCACCATCATTTCTTACTAATTGCATTTGTTTATTCAAATTACTTATTCAAAGCAGCATTTGATTATTCAAAATAGTGTAGCTCTGTCTTAATTGAATCCTGCAGCAAGCCAGCATGCAGCTTCTCAGCTTGCATAGTAATTTATCAATACACTCATTATGCATTTGTTATGGGAATGACATAGATTAAAATGACAGATTTGGTTAAAGCTATGTCTGTTTTTCTTTAGTCAGAACAAAGAAGAAGAAACAATTGGATGTATAAAGGGACTTTTTTTCCTAAGAAGTTTAAATACTTTATGATATCATGTCAACTAAGTTTAATATTATGAGGCATCTTTCTTTATTCTAGGGAAACAAAAAATACTCCTCTATCTACAACCCCAGGAGTGACATTTTTATATTCAACCAAGACTGAATGAATTGAAGATTGCAACAACTAAACTAAACATATTTACATTTGTAACAAANTTTGGAAGAAAACAATGCCTCTCCATAGAATGGGTATGCTCTCAGCAGTTACAAACTATCACCAGGCAGAATTAGGCTCTGGATATAGAAATGGTTTTCTGGCCAGAATATTGTTCATGATTTTTGTGGTGGTGATTCTTAATGGACTTAAATATCAGGTCAGGATACAGTACTCAGTCTGCCCAATGATTTATCTCCTCCTATCACACTGTTGGCTTCACCTTTTCAAAAGTCCTACTAATGCTTGAGGCCTTTGAGTTTATGGCCTGAACCACGTAGAATAAGTATTCTATTTCCAACTTAAAACATCTCTNCCCATCAGCTTTAAAGCCATTCCCTACTTCTTTGTTTTACTTTTCCTTCCCATTCTTTCAATTTTCCCATCCGATGTCATNAAGTGAGATTGCAAATGTACGTCATCAACTGTACTCATTCAGCAAATTCTTTTGCATCCTTGCAGGCTTGATCTTGGTGCACCTGAGAGCAACAAAACNGAAAGCAGAATGTCCNGACTTCCCAGATAAACTTTCTGGAAGAGGCACATACAAATAAATGTTAGCTGACCTACGGGATGAGGGAGGTTTCTGCAAGGTCTCTGATGGGAGAGGAGTGTTGTACAACATGTGACTAAGGAGAAGGCATGGATCTCAGGCAATACTAGGAGAAGAAGCACAATGGAGATGGGCCTGGTACACTTGGAGAAAGGCAAATGTAGGAAACTAGGTTGGAGGAATGAGGAAGCATCACTTCATACCTGGCCTTCTAGGCCATACTGAAGATGCTGAACTTTCTCTAAATGTGATAAGAGCTACTAGAGATTTTATGCTAGGGAATAACNCGATATCAATTCATACTTTTAAAATTTGAGTCGTGGTACTATATTAAGAATAGAGTGTAAAAGGGCCAAAAAAGACCAAAACACNGGAGACTGCTCCAATCATACAGATGATAAGGGTTTGCTGTCATAAAGCTCTTAGTACTAACAGTCCAGGTATGAANCACACTTTGTAGCAGGAGCTAAGACATGATCATAGGGGAGGCATTTGCTGGAGGCAGGGCTTACAGGATTTGTTGATGTGAGGTGAGAGAGTATATTAGT
>LZPO01017502.1:114910-131061 GCA_001675575.1 Neotoma lepida | reverse complement strand
CCCATTCCCACCTCTTCTAAAACAAGATGTCCCATGGTGAGTCCCCAGAATCTGGCACTCTCAGCCAAGGCAGGACAAGACCCTCCTCCCTGCGCCAAGACTGTTTTCTTAAATTTGTTCTTGTTATTCTCTCTTTTGTTGTTTAAGTTTCTTTCTATGAGCTAGGATCTCATTCTAGTTAGCTCAGGCTGGTCTAGACAATGTGATGCTCCTGCTCCAGTTTCCAAGAGCTGGAACTACAGATGTTTGCCTCCACATCTAACTATTATTCTTAAACATAGTGAAATGTTCATGGTAGGAAAGGCAGAGGTAGTAAGCAAAGTTTCCTAACTTAGGACCACGTGGTGCCACTTCAGCAGTCTGGTGACAACTTGAGATGCCTCTTAGAAGATGGGTTTCCATGTATAAAATAAAATGCATATTCCTGAAAGAAACATTAATCTATTTTCTCCATTATTACTGTGTTAAATAAATACATGATGTGCTCAAAATATCTTTTAACTTTATTTATACATATTTAATAATAAAGTTAGATTTTTTTTCATTTTTTACATTTATTTACTATGTGTGCAGGTGTGTGTGTGTGTGTGTGTGTGTGTGTGTGTTTGGACTCGCTCGTGCTACAGCACACGTGACAGTCGGAAGACAACTTCTGGTATTTGGTTCTCTCCTTCCACTATGTGTGTTCCACAGAAAAAACTGAGGGTGTCAGGCTTGGCAGCAAGGGCCTTTACCTGCTGAGCCGTCTCACCAGCACGAGTTAAATGGATTTTAACGATGCAATGTGAATGCTGGAATGAGAACATATAGATAATCTTTAACTCGCCTCTTCTGAAGAACTGGCACCAACAGTTCAAGATTATGTACCACTGGAATGCAACTTAGGTTTCTGGGTCACCAGGTGAAAACCCTCAACTGCAACAGGTTAATGAAACTATAATGCCCAGAGCGTTCTGATGGGAAGGAACTGCCAATTACACACAACCTAGCAATCTGTTTAAAGAGAGCATATATCATATATATATATATATATATATATATATACACATATATATTCTATATGTAAAATATAGACTATGTATATATTATATATGTGCACACATAAATGTTATATGCATGAATATATAATGAAGTGCATAATGATGTTCAAAATTATCTTTTGCAATTATGAGACTATGACAATATCTGTAATTTTGTACCAGTGCCAAGCTCACATATGCCAATGTTTTTGCATATGTTCATAACTGAGGTAAGCTTCATTAGTAATTATAAAAATAAAAACAAAGTTATTTTGCCAATTTTCATGAATAACCTACNTAAGAATTATAACTCTGCTCATAAATAAGGACTTTATCCTTATTATGGCCCAACTTTCTCTTTTAAATTTTCTAAGTAAACTTTTAAATTTTTTATTCTTTAAAATGATGGTTGAGATGTGTACATTATGATTTTGGTATCATCAGATGAGGGGATTAGGCAAGGCTTTAGGGAGTTTAAAATGTTAACTAATTGTATTATTTCTTTACACAAGCGATGCTAAGGAAATAAAACCAAATTCGAATCTTATTTGCTCACTTGCAAACTCATCTGATTCTTCAGTTTCCTTGATTTTTTTCTTTAAGATATGAAGAGAAAATAGTGGAAGACAAGGGAATGAAGAAATGGGGAAATGCCAAATAAAAACCAATGGAAGGATTATGAAAGGTGACCCATGAAAGCTAACTCCTTAGTTTTTATCACTGTTTAGTTGAGATAAAATATTGACATATTAAATGCACACATGAAGTCACATTAACGTTATGTGGACAGATGGTGTTCTTGTGTTTGTACAGAACTGGGTCAACAGCACTTATACCAACCTGTGGAACCAGGATGTTTCCTTGATTTCTTCCCCAGCATTGGACTCCTGCCTCATCAGCCACCGCTATTCTGGCTTCAATATCATGGATAAGATTTGCCTATTGTTGAACTTTATGCGATAAATCACCAAGTAAGGTAGTTGGCTTTTAATTCTGGCTTTTTGTTAACCAATAAACATTTGTGATACTTATCTGTTCTGCTAACTGCTCTCAGTTGCCTGCTTCTGTTTGTGGGTAGAAAGCCCTATTCACTTCTCTCACTAATTTCATGTTACTCAGAGTCCTAATTCAACTAAGAATTTGTACCTCAGAGATGGTACAAATGTTATGACAGTTGCCCTCTTAAATAAGGTAGAGTTTAGAGTTTTCAAAGTGTTAATAATAAATACCTTTATATTTCCAATTCAAGAATAACATGCTTCCATTTCTTGTGGGCATCCTTTCTCCAGATCTGAAATGCATGAAAATGCAAACAATACATTGTGTGAAATGAGATAATATGAGAGTTTTTTTTTTTTTGGCTTAATCTGTTTTGTTTTGTTTTGTTTTGTTTTTAAATTTCTGCCACCACCACTGAGAAATCTCTCAGAAGACCAAATTAGTAATGATCATTGTTAGTCAAAAGAAAAAACAATTCAGATCTAACATTGACAGCCACGGAAGAGAAAGTCATTTGGGAATATCACATGCCCCTCTTTGGAAACTCTCAAGTGGAATCCTGGTTCCACTGTGTTATAGATTGTTCTGCTTGTAGAACCGCCGAGAGGCTGGGATCTGTTTGCAATTACCAAATCAAAATGCAATTAACTAGTCACTGGGAACAAACAATGATGTCTTTAAATGCCCTTTGGAAATGTCGAGCTGGCAATGGGGATCCGGTTCCCATGGTTCGGATGTTTTCACTTACCAGCCTCTCTCTGTGAAATATTATTCTGAGGACCGTGCGATGGTTTGTCTGAGGAGGAAAGAGAAAGAGAGGGTGGTGTGGCATTGATCTGGGCATGGAGGCATTTTTTTTTCTTAGAACACTTCAAAGAAAACTTTCCCTGCTTCTTTATTCTTTTGTTCTGACCTCACATATAACATATAAATGCATTTCAAACTAGGTATTGAATTTTGCTTGCACATAATCATTCTTCTTACAATATTCTTATAAGAAGTGTTTCTGATATGGTTGAAATGTGTAATTCTGGTTTTTATTTTATTTTTTTTTAAAAACCTTCCTTATGAAAGTGAGTTTCTTTTTCAAAAAAATACATTCTTTTTAAAGCTAGAAATGCTGTCTTCCCTCTTCCCTCTGTCAAAAGATTTCTCTAGTATATGATTTTCTAAATATTAATTTAACTTATATTAGATATTGGCTGTTGCTCCTAAAATCAATCTTTAATCAACGTTTTGCCTAAAGCTTTTCATAGAAATCAAACTATAACAACAAAATGTCTTGTTTTTATCATCCCAATACTTGTCTTTTACATTACAAAGGGCTTTCATACATTGAAATTATTTTTTGTATATTTTTGTAAATTTTGTATTTTTTCTACTGCTCTGCTGGATATCAGGGTGGCAATGGAATTACTAAAACCAGGGAAGAAAACACAGTGGGAGCTGGGGTAAGCATGCTCTTTCTCAGGCTGACAGTCAACTCACTAACAGGAATATATGCATGACATCAGAGAGATATAGAATCCAGGAAGAATCCCTCTGAATTAGGTTGACATCTCAGGCCAGTGCTCACTTAGGAACATTCAGCTCTAGTGCTTGGCATTCAACACTTATGGAGACTATAGTGAGAAAGAAACATTTCCCCAAAGAATGCTTTCTCCAGCAATATGAACTTGCTACAGGCTCTCTCCTAGTGATTGTAGACAAGGGCCCAAGCAGATGCTGCAAATATGTATGTGTAATAAGTGAAGAGAAAATGACATGAAGTAAAACAGCATGGCTGCCTACCTTGATAGAAGTTCCTGAGTAATAAACTGGAAGGCCAGGCTTGATATAGAACTCAGTGTCTTCTGAGGCCTCTGCTGCAGTGTGACTACATGTGCGGGGGGCGGGGTCCAGGCCTGCAGCCTGTAGTATTTCTCCTTCTACTCCCAACTCCATGCCAAATCTCAAGGATTCCTATGAATTTCCGTATGGATACTCTGATCCATTGGTCTGTGTCCCATTCATAACCCTTGAAAACAGGGATCCCTATGGAAGAGGGGCACAAACAATGACAGCTCTAGAGAAATCTCAAATTAGACCTTCAGGAAGGTCAGTCCAAGTTCCACAAGTATACTTGTGGCTATCTGAGAAGTGTTTTCCAGGGCCCAGGTGTCTACAACATGGTTGAATGTGAAAAACATTCTCCCTTATCCGAAGCAGCACCACCCCAATGAGGGGCACGCATGCAGAAGGGCCCTTCTTGCTTGGGTTAAGATAATACAGAGTAGCTGCTCATGACCATTCACGAGGAGTGTTCAACATCTCAAAAAGTATTTCCTTTAATTGTACCAGACGCTGTACCAAATAGTGCAGATTCAGACATGAGTAGGCTACCTCCCTTGAGTAAATTACACCCTTCTGAAAAGGCTACTCTAAAATACAGCATTAATACAGACAGTGGGGAGTTCCTTCCTCTCTCAGGACTGCTGGAATGTGAACTTTATTCTCAGATGAGCTAATCGGTCCCATTTAAGGGCAGTCTGAAAGCCAGACCCTGGTCATCACTGTCCCTGATTCATGTTCTTTGAGGGATGGACCTGATCCAGTAAACAGCTCTCCACCTAGTTCCTGCTTCAGTATTGGCCCATTGTCTGCTCCCCACCCCTTTTTCCTCTGAATCCAGTTTCCTAATCACAAACTCCTGTGAGGGGGTCCCTCCTCCACCAGCCAGGGCCGGGATTAACCTGCCTGCAGTTCAGACTCCCTGACAGTGTCACTTGCCAAAAGGTATTCTGCTCGATGATTGAGAAGAACTATATCTTCCTAGCTTTGACCATGATGGGTGGGAAAGGTCATTCGTGTCTAGGGACTTTCCATGCACATTGCCACCAGATTCCCTGAATAACCAGACACAATTAGAATTAGAACATTCTTATGAACTACTATTCATGTCCTTTCCCCAAATATAGCTCATAGTTTAAAAACTCTAGAATCCAACAACCAAATGCAATGAACTTTGTTTATTCAGATCTTACTTTAGATGTAAGTATTTTAGAGGCAACCAGGTAAATTTAAATCTGGTCTCACTGTTAACACTGTTAATGGAAAATTAATGAAATGGAAAGACTGAGATTGCTATGAAAAAGAAGATAAGTCCCTCCCAAATACAAATGCAGACCTGGAAAGATATGCTCAGTGGTTTATAATGCTATCACTTGGTGGTACCAATGTGAAGTTTCTGGTTTTTATTATCACTTTCACAGGGATTATCATTTAAACACAATCGGAAAATGTAATGTTATATTTCTATTTGTTTCCAGGATTGCTTGTGCCTCTGAGGCTATATATCCAGTAGGCTCAAGTCCCAGGTTTTCTCAGGCAGAATTATGCTAATCTTCTACCTACATAAGTTGCTGAGTTAACGTTAATGTTGTTTCTTTGGTTTTAACAGAAAGATGGGAAAGACACATCCACTTAGAGAATGATTTACAAGGCCATAAGAAAGTACTTTTCTATTAATTAGTGTAGTTCATGTAGTGTCTCTCTGGAAATTCATTCTCTCTTCTTAGAGTTCACTGACTAAAAAAAAGATTACCCTCTTTTTTTCCTATATATATGTGTAAGAAAAATATATATTGAGATTGAAGCTCTATCTCTATCAAGTTTTCCTATTATTTTGGCTGTTGGGAAACTCAGGTGTAAAATAGGCACAGTATTGCATTAATGAATTTGTCACCTAGTGGCTTGAAAAAGCAGTGTCTTTTTTCTGTACACTTCATCACTATTGTGCAAAAATCTAATTTCAAAGCCTAAACTCTAATCACTTTTTCCTGCTCATAGGGTGATTTTCTATACCATGTAAAATCATTTGGAAAACAGTAACATTTAAAATATAGCAGGTGTCCTCTGCAAATCATATCAGATCCTGTGCAGAGTATCACATTATTGCTTTAGAGTGTTCTCCAGGACCATAGATTCTCAAAGTGGTGAGGATTTACAGGGTGAAATCCACTGTCCCTGGTATCAACTGTGCAGCTGAAGGACAGGAGAGCAGATTGAAGTGGGAGAGTTGCTGCTCTGGGTTTTGGAATTAACAAGGTAGAATTCTCTGTCTTGACTCTGAGAATTCTATGAGATATAAACAGGCCAATAATGGTGGTGGTGGGGTAATGTATTTTATGTTTTGTAAAACAAATTTTGTTTTATAGCCAATCNTGCTAATTTATCATATTTCCCCACAACACTGATACTGGACTTACATGAATTTGCTGTCTTAGGGTACCAAAGACAAGAATATTATACCCTAGTGTAAATGCAGTTCAGTAAAATGGCTTCAGTGAAGGGGTAGGCAGGCACACTGGGACCTTATCCCTCAAGGAGTTTTGATCAAAAGCACCTTTCACTACCACATTCTTCACTTTCCTGCAGTGGCCATCCTTGCAGCAAAATTCTGTCACATGAAATCTATGTCTTGTCCCATCATTCTAACCTTAAAGGCTGTTTGAAATANAAATTCTCTTGTCTTCAAAGCAGAANTAATGAGATGACCCTTCAGCAAATGTTCACTAATTTGAAATGAATTAGCATTGAGCCATGTTGTTTGGGGGGCATGAGATAGCAGTAGCTTATTAACTGAGTCAGGATTGAAGTGTTGATGAGTTTCCCTGATGGAAAGGGTGTGATGTTCACATAACTAAACTGCCCTGAATGGAGCAGTGAGCCGCCCCTGGGAATGGCCATCTAAGGCTCCACCAGATCAAGGATCTACTGTGATCTTCTCATACCACAACCCGCCTCCACTGTACAGATTTCTGACTTCTTTCTGTTTTGATTTTCATGTATCTATAAAAATAAAAAATGTGATGTTTTCTCAAAACAGAAACAGATGTGAGATCTAATTTTTTTGTTTTGTTTTGTTTTGTTTTTCGAGACAGGGTTTCTCTGTGTAGCTTTGGCGCCTTTCCTGGAACTCACTCGGTAGCCCAGGCTGGCCTCNAACTCACAGAGATCTGCCTGCCTCTGCCTCCAGAGTGCTGGGATTAAAGNCGTGCGCCACCACTGCCTGGCTGAGATCTAATTTTTTATTGGAAGTGACAAAACATATAAAGATTTAGGAAAATACTAAGCTCACATATTTCAAGACCACAAATGCAGTCACTAAGAAATAGAAGAAGAGCAAGACAGCAGGGTGATCTTCATCCGGGACTGATGTTCTCTCCAGTGAAATGCCCACGATAGTCCACTGTCGATAAAATACGAAAACAAAGAAATATATATATATATNTTTTTCTTAAATGTTTTAAGATCTTAAAATGTCTCACAAACATTTAAGAAAAATTCCTTTCCTTCAGCTTTAAAGAATTGGATTTGATAATTCCTATGTTTTATCTCATTGTGAAAACTCACCGAGTATGAGCTGTTTTTATGATGAAAGAAAAAGTTCAGAATTGAATTATTTTACTCATTAAATTTTAGGAGAAGCTGCTGTACAGAGCAAAGTAGATATAACAGCTCTAAGAAAGAAGGATGTGGGCAGCACATACTGATGGGTATATGCTTTGTGGTGAGTAAATTAGCATTTATACGGCACTATTTTTCATGTAAGACAATTTGGTAATATATTTGCTGCAGCACATTGCTAGGAAGTCAAATCCATACTAAATAAAAGTGTTACAGTTCTTTTATTTTAGAAAAAGGCATTGGATTTGATTACCATTTCTCTGCTGCCTACAGTACACTAGGTGCTGTGCTAGCTAGGGGCTTATTGATGCTATTTAACTTCTGAGACAACCCTATTTGCTATTGCTACTTCTATGCTTTGAATGAGGAATCTGGATGTCCAGGAAAATTAAATGATTTAGTCAAAGTCTCATATTTACTAAATTATCAAGCAATAATCAGAATGCTGGTTTTTCTAAGCCTAAAATTACTTTCACACTATTCCAAGTCAACCAAGGAAGAAAGCTACACATTCTCTTAAGTACTTATATTTCAACATTCTTTAAGTGTACAAGTTAATTTTACATTCTTTGTACTTATCTCTTGCATAAATTCATAATGCATAGAGGATGTCCAGGTTAGTGTTAAGGAATGTCCAGAAAGCTTGAGGGACATGCCACAGTAGGCAGGATATATGACAGATGAGCAGATTTTGGTGACCTGCGATAGTGTCTGACACACTCTCAGAAATTAAAAAAAAAAAAAAAATGGGCATGCTTTGCAAGAAAAACCTATCCTATCTGAGTGATCTTCCCGTACATCTTGAGGAACTCCTGAGTTCCTCTGGAGGATCCTACAGAAGGAGCCTGAGAAGTAGATGAAAATCAACAGAGGTGGAATCTGTGAATTGAAGCTTCATCTCTCTCTCTCTGGAAGACAAAAGATCTAATTAAATGTGTTTTGCATAAGTTATCTCCACAATAATACTTGGTTCAAATATAAAAATTCTCCTGGCTTGATAGCACTTAAAGATTATATATTTATTTCAAGTACATCTTGTGCTATTTTGACGTTTTATACTTCTTGTATCTGTTGGGCCTGGCAGTCCTCCCTCTGGGATGAGAAGTGAGAACAGCTTGAGGTTTCTGCATGAACACTGTGTTTTGTTCNCTCCAGCCTTGTTTGGCCAAGCAGATGCTGAGAATAGGAAGTTCGACCTGTTTACAAGGAGGTTAGGGAGATACATTGTATTTTACCACTGCCCTTGGATGCTTTCCCTTCCGTGCTGTGGCCACGGGAGGCTGGGTTGTGAGGGATATATAAGCTCCCCTGAGCTTGAGTAAACGGCATTCTTCCTTCAAGAGTGACCCACGTCTCTTGTGCTTCATTTCAGTCTCCAGACCCTTGCCCACCTCGCAATTCCCGGTGGTGCAGGCGCCACAAGTATCCACAACTTTGAAAATTTCAGATGGAGTTGGTGATTAAGTGATCGATAAAAAGCAAAAGTGGGACAGGTTTTGAGAGAACATAAGTTATGTACTATTTTATATATTTACCACAATCAAGATGCATGAACTAGTTAGTGTTTTCCAGCAATCAGAGAAGGACCAGGCATGTAGATGCTTTTAGCATCAGCCTGAATAATCATTTCTAATAGGAGCTTGATAACATACACCAACACAATCTGTGAGCCTAATAAAGTAGGCGTTATCCTATCAGGTACCCTTCCAACTTCTATGAATGTTGACAAACAAATGCACACACACACACACACACACACACATACACGCACACACATACACACACACATACACACATACACACACTTTCTTATGTAACTTTGGCTATGCCTTGAAAGATTTTGCATAACTTTGGCAAAGCCCCTCCCCCACAGTCCAGTTGTGTCTGTGTTTGTTTCTCCACCTGGCCTTTAGGTTTTTCATAAGCTTTAAACCCTACACAACACCATAATCCCAAGAATTAATACTGGTTATTCCAATTTTTGAGTATATAGATGCTATATTCAAAGAAAATGAAATGTGCATGTTACTGTCACAAACATGAACTCTCATTTTGCCTTTATTGATATGAAAAGAAATATTTGAAGGGTTCAAATCTGGATAGCAGCATCTTCCCTATAACTTAACTATTATTCATAGTTATTCCAGGTTCACAAGTATTGGCAAAATTGGGAAATAATGGGGAATATTTATCAACTAGAAAAATTTTTCCAAATAGTAAGTGGGTTGAAGTAAATTTGTGCATTTGTATGTCAGCATTCCTATGCAATCAATAAATTGGGATAGAATATTTGTATGAAAATCGTCTTCTTCCTAATCTTTGTGCATTTTATTTTTCTGAACTACTGAAATGATCAAAACTTAACTCCAGTGAGTGAAAATTATTCAGTCAAGTTAAAGAATACTTTGTGTAGAACAAATATTTCCTTGCTCCTTTGTTTTGAGATGGCTCTCTCTTTTAGGTCAGGCTATGTGACATCAAAAAAAATCCTTCACATCAAAAAAAAACCCTTGTGTATTCTAAATTTCTGCTGACATTATTTAAAATTTCACCTAAAATATGATTTCTTAATTGGATTTATACTTTCAGACTGTTTACTAGTAACCTCCAGACATCCATAGAGAGATCTTTAAACTTTAAGGTATTTATTTATTTATTCAGCATTTTACTACCACTTCATGTGGGAAAATGGCATTGAGAGAATTATATTGAAGATGGAAGAGGAGGGCTTTTGACATGAGTGCTATAAACAGCTAGAGAACTAAACTGGCATTGTTCTGTATGAGAGCATTTCACACCAAAATGGGGCATGACTGAAGCAAGCTGCATGGTAGATCTGGGCTGACAATGCTCTCCCCCAGAGTCATGGGTTACCTAACAAAAACTCCAACACCAGGCTAGAGAAGCTGTTTTGAGTGGTTGGTCAGGGGTGTCCAAAGACCCCCAGAACATCACCCTTTACTGCTCTTGCCCTTGGTTGCTCCTCAGAGGTGGAGGTCAGTCCCTACCGCTGAATACACCATACTCTTTGGACACAGGACACAGAGTATCTGAGCTGAATCTGACACAAAGCCTCCTCCCTGAAGACTGGTTTAATGGTACTAGATGGCACCATGTAAGCTTCTAAAGAAGGAAAGCAATCAACAGTCCTACCCAGTTATGACACCTACGTAACCAGCAGTAACCATCAGGGCATGATAGCCCCAAGTGACATATGAACAGCTTGTTTTCCAATACTAAATGTTCAGCTCCTGAAACATACATGTACAAATAACTTTATATGGACTCAACAGGCTGAATTTGTATATTTAGGAACACACACACACACACACACACACACACACACACACACACACACCATGCCACCACCAAAACCAACAAAAATTTAAAAAAGAAGTCATGAAGATGGGTGCTGGTGGCACACATCATTAATCCTAACACTCAGGAGGCAGAGGCTGGTGGATCTCTGTGAGTTGGAGGCCAACCTGGTCTACAGATCAAGTTTCTGGACAACCAAGGTTACATAGAGAAACCCTGTCTCAAAAAAACAAAACTAACAACAACGGAAAAAAGAGGTCATGAGGTCATGAATTTGAAAGAGAGCAAGGTAGTAAGGTTTGACCTTGCTCATTATGGGAGAGGTTGGAGGGAGGAAGGGAAGGGGGGAAATGGTATAACTACATTCTAATCTCAAAAAATTAAAAATGGATGCTTGATCAGTAGTACATANTGAAAAGAAAAGAACACCAATCATGGGGACTAGTCCTAGTCCAATANTTAATTTTCAAGACTGCAATTGTAATTAAAAATCATTCATCAAGACACAAGAACACTGCATTATGGTCACTTGTGTGTCACAGACAAAAAGACATTATTTAGAGTCTTGACCTGTGGAGTCAGGGTCTTGCCCAAACCTGTGGTTGCGGCGAGTNTTGGAGCTGAATGATGCTTCAGAGGCCACCTTCCTGTCAAGCCCCTGCCCTCCTCCCTCTACTACCCCAGGGGTTGTGCTTGGAATGTCAAAAAGAAGGTTATCTTGAAATGTTCCACGTAATAAAAAAGTGTCATGTGATGATTTTAATTCGTTCTCTAGCTCAATGCATTATGAAAGTTGTCTACTCATTCATGGGATANATAGTCATTCAGATTTAAAACCTGTCAAGCACAATTCTAGCAGCTTGAAATGGGTCAGTAAACAAAACAGGTAAAGCAGTCTACATTTGTGAAGTTTACATTCTAGCCTGGCACACACACAAAAAAGATCAAATGAACTAAATTATAAAATACATTTAGGAGGTGTTAAGAAAACAGCGTTCTCAGGTGATTGCAGGGGGCCTCTAAAACAAAGCACGTGACATTTCAGGAAAAGTCGATGGATATGAGGGAGTTGATCATGTTGAGATATGAAAGAGATAATGGCAAGGCAACGAAGCAGCTGGTGTAAGAGCTCTAAGGCAGAATCTGTTTGACAAGTTAGAGCAAAGTGAAGAGCACTGTGCTGGAGTAGAGGGAACAAAGCAAAGNTACAGGAGAAAGAAAAGAGCNTGGGGAGAACCGGTCTAGGAGGTCCTTTTCAGTCACCGTGAGACAGGTATATGTATATGTAACTATAATAAAGAATAAGAGGTCTCAAATTTGAGAGGGAGTAAGGATGTGAAAGAAATTGGAAGGGGGAAAGGAAAAGGGGAAATGATTTAAAAGCAATATTTATATATGAAATTAAAAAAAATTAAAATTTTAAGTTAAAAGAAAGAACTCAAGTTTAGATGCTCAATAAACCAGGCCACTTGCAGGTACTGAGAATAGACATGAAAGATGTTGATTTATAATTCAGAAAGATTACTCCAATAGATGTATGGAGAATTAACTGGAGGTGGTGTCTTAGTTACTGTTTTGTTGCTGTGAAGAGACATCATGACCAAGGCAACTCTTATAAAAGAAAGCATTTAATTGGGGGCTTGCATTCAGAGGTTAGTCCATTGTCATCGTGGTGGGGAACAGAAAACAGAGAGAGAGAGACAATAGGCCTGATGTGGGATTTTAAAACCTCAAAGTCCACTCCCAGTGACACACCTCCTCCAGCAAGGTCACATCTACTCCAACAAGGCTACATCTCCAAATCCCTTCCAAATAGTTCATTAACTAGGGACTAAGCATGCCTATGGGGGTCATTTTCATTCATAGCACCCCAGGGAGCAAGCAGACAGGGATTCATCAGAGGCTCTTTGACTGATTCNGGTGAGAGATGAAGGTGGCACNGATGCAAGTCAGCAGAAAGTGGGAAGGAAGTGGATGGATCCTGGTTACATTTGGAAGGGGAAACTACCTAGATTTGCAGACAGATTAAGAATATTAGCAAAAATCAACTATAAAGGTTGACTCTGAAGCCCTTGGATTGAGCAACTGGAAAAATGTTTTCATTTATTGAAGTGGGAAGACTGAGGGGGAGTGAGTGTGATTTTAATTGGACATATTAAGTCTGAAACCACTACTAGACTTTATATTTCTTCAAAGTATGAGGGGGAAATGGTTAACAGATACTGNTATAGGAAAGTGGAGTTCAGAGAAGCTATCGGAATTGCATATAAATGTGAGGTGCCTCAGCATATGAGGGTATTTAAAACCTTTAGACTATGAATACTAAAGTATAGAATGTAGGGACACCAAGAGATGTTACTCTTGTCTTCCAGAGCCACTCCAAAGTGGGACCTTCAGCTTTACAATCTCATGTTGGCCTATGATCATANACCACCTCAATTCATTTGCAAAACAATTTTAATGTTTTCCTTCCAATTAGAAATGAAGAAGCCCCCCCACCACCACCACGTGTGCATGCATGTGTGCTCACATACATACATACAGGCATGCACACACACACACACTCACACACTCAGTCATGTGGCCTTAAGTATGAACAGATGGAGAGCATGGGTCCAATATTATGGACACAGCAGTGTAAGATACCAAACTGTCAGCTTAGTTTGTCCTGTGGCACTGTCTGTTCCAACACGTGTGTGCCATTTACTGCAGCACTTACTTGACCGTAATTACGTATATTTGCTGGAACTGAGCTTGAAAAGGGCTCGAGTGCATGGTTATCGTAACATATATTGTTTCATGTGCCGTAGTGAGAGCCACAGCTCTATTAGGACCAAGAGTGCACGCCGGTGTCTTTTGAACGGCTCCTAATCATTCCTTGCTGATCCTACATTTTTTCCAGGGTCCTGGGGCAGTTGTTCCTTTACGTGCATTTTGCCCTTTCTCTAGACCTGCTCTAGAATCTACTGCTTTGGGTACTCCACAAACCTGGCTGCTTGCCAAGGCACACAGCCAATGAGTCAAAGCCACATTCCCACATTTGAAATATGCTGCCTGGATGCCATGAGTAAGACAGCAGGTGCAGTGGTTGTTTCTTAATGGTAGTTCATACAATATGAAATAATTTGTCCTTTACTTTGAGNTATATGGATATTCCTTAAACCNCTGGATCTGGAAATCCTCACTGATGACNTATCTCTGAATCCCTGTAGGGTTAAGGTCTGGAGCCATCTTATAATGGCTGATAAGCATTGTTCAACCTACAAACTTAGTTTAATACAAAGATGTCATCAATATAGCAAATTAGTTCATTTTCTCAGAATGTCCACCAAGGTTCCTTTAGGTTGTGGCAAAGAATTGATAAGTTACAACCCTGAACAAAATCATNAATAAAAGAACATGTTCTCTGGACCAATAATTACATATACTTTGTCTCAGGCTATGTTAATTTGCTCTAGCGAATGTACCATAGAAGAAGCAAAAGTCTAGACTTCCATTGAGTGCACTTCATATTCCAAGATCTTTCTGCTTTAGGGGAACTAAAACAGGATATTTTGGGGCTACCCATACTGTATTCCCAGAGATAGTGGATAGTGAAAGCTTATAGCCTAACGATNCAATAATGTTCTTTGCTGAGAACTTGATTGAGCTATAATGGACTCTCAGATATCTGGTTAAACATTCTTCTGTGTGTCTGTGGTTGTTCATCTTGGGGTGAGATTAGCTTTGAGTTAATTAATAAACTGAGTAAAGCAGATTGTACTATCCAACATGTGTAAACCTCATATTCCAATCCAATGAAGATNGGAACAGAACAGAAAGGTAAAAGAGGAAATATTTTGATTCACATTGTCTCTGTCTTTCACTTTCTTCTTCCTCTCACTTTGAGTGTAATATCCACCAGTCATTTCCTGTATTACTGGCACTGATGCCTTCGGCTCTTCTAGTTCTTAGGTCTTTGAACTCAGGTTGGAATTGTGTCAGTGCCTCTCATGAATCTCAAGAGTGCCAGTTTCCTTAACCTATAAACATGCAAAGTAATTTCTTATCATCTGTCTCCTCACTCCCATCAAATACATAGCCTGTTGTTTCTCTTTCTCAGGAGAACACAGACTGACCAACTATCTTGGTTTAAGTCAGTGGTTCTCAACCTTCCTAATACCTCGACCCTTTAACACAGTTCCTCATGTTGTGGTGACCCCCAACCATCAATTTTTTTTTTGTTCCTACTCCATAACTGTAATTTCACTACTGTTATGAATCATAATGTAAATATCTGATATGCAGATATCTGATATGTGACTCCTGTGAAAGGGTCATTCCGACCACCCAAAGGGGTCAAGACACATATTGAGAACCTATGGTGTAAGTAGAGTTGGAATTCCGTTTTGAGTTCCTACTTTGCCTTTCTCATGACAATACTTTAAACTCCACAGCTCAGTTGACCTTTGAAGGATTTGCCCNCTTCCTAAGTATGCCAACCTTAATTATACTCTTGGCCATTCAGGAAACAACTACNGAGTAGGCCCATGATCCTTGAAGATCCACTGTAAGTCTGAATTGGATCCAGACCTGTTTNCTACTCAGCTCCCAGACCCTTTTTCCCATCTTGCTGACCTCTAGCTGTTCACTAAGCACACATACTCTCCAGTTATTTCATCCTTCCTGACTGCAGCTTTTCTTCAGACCTTTGACTTGCAGATGTGACTACTTTCCTGAGTCTATCCCTTGAACATTAAAAATACGTGCCAGAAACAACATGGCCATGCACCTCACGTAGAGAAAGACTGATANTAANTGTTTCTGTGATACAGAACAGCTATCAGTCTGAAGGTTTTATTCCAATGAATCCACTTTCCTTTAATTTGCAGATGTACCCACGGATAGTTTTATATATAGGACTCCTGTCTCTTCAATGAGATTATCAGCTTATTTGATAGTGATGGTGTGTTTAATCTATAAGAACATAACATACAAGATGTTAACGACAAGCTACTGATTGATTTCTTTCAACTTATATTTATAAAGTAGTTGCTGTGCATGAGAAAGCAAAGGAACTGACTGAATGCTGGTAACTGATGCCTGATCACAGATTCTCTCTGTGCCACATTTCTCACCATGTTTATGGAGAGAGGAGACAATCCCAAGCACAAAACATGCTTTCTTGTCTCGTTTTGAGCATGCTTGCAGGCACATACACATTCACAACACAACTAAGGCTAGACTGTTTCCAGTGATAAGAATGAAAAGGGTAAGGGTCCAGTGTGTGATGTTTCAGTGTTCCCTGAGCACTGTGAATAGGAACTGGGTAACACAGCAGAGGAGTGGGGTCTAGGGAGACTCCAGCCCCCTGCTCTGTGTGAGCAT
>LZPO01017502.1:86211-100271 GCA_001675575.1 Neotoma lepida | reverse complement strand
TTTTTTTTCTGTCCTTGACTTGTCTGTGTGTGCGGACTCCAAAAAAAATCCCTACAGAACTAGCAGGTTAATGATAAATCAAATTCATTCATTAATGCATTTTCATTGTTGTTTATTGATTTTCTCACTTAAGCNCCAGGNTACCAGTCACTTTCCTCTGGCTGTGATAAAACGCCGTGACCGNGGCGAGGTACAGAAGGAAGGGTTTATTTAAAATTCGTGGTTCCAGATCAATAAGAGTCCATCACCATCATGGCATAGGCACCTGNGCTGGAGCAGCNACCGAGAGCGCATGGCGCTGGAGCAGCAGCGGGAGCGCACATCTCAGTTCACAAACAGGAAGCAGAGGCCTGACTTAGTCTTTTGAAACCTCTAAGCCTCCCCTTAACGTCCTTCCTGCCAGCATCCTAATCCTCCCCAAACAGCCAGCAACTAGGGACTGAGCATTCAAATGTCCAAAGACTTATGGCACTTCTTACTCAAATTACCATATTGGAGCCACTCCCTGCCATACACACACGCACACATACACACATATACACATACATACACACACGTGTACACAGATATACACACACATGAACACATAAATACATACGCTGATCACACACACATACACTGAATAGACACATACAGACACACATACATACATATACATACACACATAGACATACACATACACATATATACACATACATGCACACATGTATACATATGGATGTTGGGTCCAGCAGTCCTCCCACTGGGATAAGAAGTGAGACTGCATGAACATTGTGTTGCTCCCGCTAGCCTTGTTTTGCCTAGCAGATGCTGAGAAAAGGAAGTTCAATCTGCTTACAAGGAGGTTAGAGATACATTGTATTTTACCACTGCCCTTGGATGCTTTCCCTTCAGTGCTGTGGCCACCCGGGGCTTGGTTGTGAGGAATATATAAGATTCCCCTGAGCTTCAATAAAGGGCATTCTTCTTTCAAGAGTGACCCATGTCTCTTGTGCTTTATTTCAGTCTCTAGACCCTTGCCGGCCTTGCAGTCCAAAGTGGCGCAGGNACTACATACAGATACATACACATATATACATACATATATGTACACATACATACATCTCCCTGAAACGTAGTCTTAGCATTTTATTTTCTTTCACACTAACGGTAAGAACCATGTTTGGGGAACCAAACAGGACCAAGATAACCTGCTTTATGTCCAATGCACAGAAGACATTTAGGAAAACATTGGTCCAATCGCCANTGCTTTGTTAAATAAGGGATCCCAGCACGGCCACGACAACTCACTTCCTCGATGAGTGTCTGCGTGTAAGGAGANACAGAGCCCTTTTGTGTGAAGGAGACTTTGTGAACTCAGCCGCAGGTCCCCAGACGCCCCTAAGTCCTCTGTTCTGAACATGTAATTAATTCAGAAGAACTAGGTACGTAGACGCGGGTCTGACAGTAGATTCATTCAGTACCAGCCAGATGTGAAAAGCTCTCAAAGGGACAAAAGGCCGTCCAATTGCTCAGGGAAGCAGGAAGCTGTAACCTCTGCCGCAGCCTCACCGTCACCTGGTAATGCCATTTCTAACGTATTTGAGTCCACCCAAACAGTTGCAGATGGTTTTTTTAGTCTGAAAAACCAAGGTTATTGATTAACCCAGAGAAAGGAGGAAGTCTCTACTTGAAATTTTAAGTTTCTCAGCCCAAACTAACTTAAAAACCACTTGGAAGGAAATGTTTGTGTTGATTATTTATTGATATTTAAAGTCTTTTTAAAAGAANTGATACTATTTTCAGGAAATTAAGGAATACATTTCTTTAAAAGTCTGAAACATAGTCTTTTCTTTTCTTAAACACTAATTTACTGGACAGGCAAAGATGATGGAAGATTGTCTCCTTCGAAGACTTCACCAGCAAATCCCTAGAGTTAGCTCCACCCGATGGCCATCAGCAGTTTGGTGGGGAAGATCTTTCTACCATTTGAAATAATAAAAAGCTAAGAGGAAGACCTACTGAAAAGGGTTGATTCAAGATGAAAAGTATCTTGACACCAGAATCAATAATACTGAAATCAAACCATTAACATGAAGATTTTCATTTAGGATCTTAAAACAGTATTCTTAAAGCAAGAACGAGATAAATAAATCTATGATTTTTTTTTAATTTCAAATTTAAAAAAGCCAAAGAGTTTTATATTACTGCTGGCACATTAAAAACTGGAAGTTGAGCCGGGCGGTGGTGGCGCACGCCTTTATTCCTGTCTCTTATACACATCTAGATGTGTATAAGAGACAGGGGCTACCGAGTGAGTTCCAGGAAAGGTTCAAAGCCTACACAGAGAAACCCTGTCTCAAAAAACCAAAAAAACAAAAAAAACCCAAAAAAAACCAAAAAAAACTGGAAGTTGAGTATGGTTGTTTAATGATCTAACACAATTTTTGACCCCACCAATAAAGGGTCATTTGTGCATTATTTTCTATTTGGCCATAGTCAGACCACATCTACAATAATATATTGAACTCTGTTGATATTTTATAGAGTAACCTGCTTTGTGTGTAAGGTTTTAATGTAAGGAAATTGGAAATCTTTTCAGATAGTGTAAAACAAACTCAGTAGACNTTTAATTCTCAATCCANTCAGCATTGAGAATATAGTGTTTAGCATCTGCCTGAAGGCCATTCACCTTGACCTAGAACATGTTTAGCTATAAGAAAGTCACTCCTCTGCATTGTCAGGCAGTTCTCGTTTCTAATGCTGGTTTCTGTCACTGTTGCTCTTTAATCTTCGGTTATTAGTAGATTGCTTTTCTGTGCACTTNNCCTTGGCAAGCATCACGGATTTCAAAGTCTATGANGACATCTTNAGAGTATGTGAAGAGATTATGTCTTTCCTTCAAGCAAACCAGCTTGGGAGAAAGCCACACCACTATAGTGCTAAAGGTACCCTCCATGAACTTAGGGCCCTACATTAAACAGATTGGAGTTCTCAGAGGTTATATCAATTTTGAGAGAGAATTACATTTTCAAAACAACATCCTTTTAAAAATTACCATTTTATCGTTTGCAAGCAAGAGCTGATCTTTAAGCATGGTTAGACAGTTTTGTATTAATGGGAAACCTTCAATTAATTAAGGATATTCCTAAGCTTTCTTGTCAATTTTAGTTCTCATATAGCCTACAACTAGTGGTTTTGGGAGTGTATTTGTTTTTGGTTTTAGAGATATTTTATAAATAAATCATGCCCTGACTAGTGAAAGTAATCATTTGTTTTAATTGTGCTTGACTGTTCTTCTCTCCTTAAGGACCTGCTGCAAAAGTGTGTGGAGATAAACCATCAATAACAATGGGCTTCCACATTANCCCGCTTCTTAATTGTTTACAGGATGAGAGGGGAGTAGGAGAGAAGAGAAGGAAAGAAGAAAGGAAGGAAAGAGTGGGGCTAGAAACGAGAGATTTAGACAGACAATAACGTTGAGTCACATCATTGAATTAAGTTGGTCTGAAGAGGAACACCAAATGAAAACAAAAACANAGCAGAAATCCAAAGCTCCAGGGGGTTAGATTGTGAGCAGGCACTAAAGCCTCTAACGAGGAACACCGAACTGGCTTAGAAAAGCTCACACACCAGTCTGCAGCTGTTAAGTTTTACAGCCCCTAACTAGGATGATGATGGGGAATCTGCCTGGAGTCCTTGGGCTGACCTCTGAGAAGGTGGTTTATACCCTAGCACTCTCCCAATATTTCTGATTGTCTTAAGCAAGATTCTCTTCAGTTTCTTTTTTAGCAATAGCTGAAAACAGTTTCTTGCCTTCCAAAATAAAGGAGACTTTTAAATAGAAATTTATTTTCCTTTATTATTTAATAAGTTGTAATATCTGCAAGGATGTCAAGGTCCCTTGAGACTTGTGTAAGGACTGAAGATATTTCTATGTGAGANGTATCCATGCATGAAAAGGGCTCTTGGGCTATAAAGAAAAAAGTCAAGGAACTATGTGACTTCTAGAGGTCTCATGCCACTTAGGTGGGAGTGCTGACAGGCAGTAGCTAAGGGGGAGGCTGTGGTTGGTGCCCTGTTAGCAGACCCTTCTGGAAATCCATCATTTGAAAAGATTCTTAAAGCAATATGGGGGAACTGAGACAAAAGAAAACAGGAAATATGCACCGAACAGTGAAAAGTCTGTCTCTTATACACATCTAGATGTGTATAAGAGACAGAGCCATGAGCAGTAGTTCAGCTGAGATTCATTTGGGAAAGGACTCAGAAGCCTGCAGTCTGAGGAAACAAGATCAGCTGAGGAGTTGGCAAGGTGAGGTTGGCTGTGGCTTGTTCTGTCTCTCTGATCGTTCAGAATTTACCTCAATACCTGGCCTGGTGTTTTCAATTAATAAGACTGTTTAAGATTCGCTCTTACACAGACCCTTCTGGAAATCCATCATTTGAAAAGATTCTTAAAGCAATATGGGGGAACTGAGACAAAAGAAAACAGGAAATATGCACCGAACAGTGAAAAGTAGACTTTCTAATGAAAAGCATAAAGATCAAGCCTCCATAAGATGAGATGGAGACTCAGAGAAACAGAAAGCAGTAAGGTGGGCTTCCTGTATTTCAGTGCCCTTAGAATAGTAACTCTCCTCTTTGAAGGGAGAAACAAAGAAACAAAGAAAAATGCATAGGATGAAAATGTTCATGACAAATACTGAATATCAAAAATACATTTTAAAGCATTGTGAGGAAGTAATATCCTTTCTACTTACTGTGCTGGAGCTAATTGCTCTTGCCTATGTGAATAAATGAAAAATGGAAGACAAAGCAATCAAGCAGATGCCAGAGAATTCTGGGCTGAGAACAAAGNCAAGGAAATGAGACAATTAGCAGCCACAGAGCAGCAATGTCCAGGAGGATAATTCTGAGATGGTTACTGAGAATTAATTTTGTTGAAAACTGCTCAAAATTTAAAAAAAAAAATCACCTTAAGATTAAGAGTCAGTTTTCTTTAAGGATGTGATGATCCCTGGTAGGTGGATGACACTCCAGATCAGGCCTCACATCCAATTGTTTTTGGGCAACGCAAATACTCAAGCGTCAGGGGAGGGACTGGCGTGATGTTGGGAGGCTAGGGAGGGGCAGGATATAGGGATGGATGTGGGAGAAAGAACAGAAATTGGGTTGAATATGCTCAAAATACACTGTGTGAAAGTCTCAACAAATTTTATAAATACCATTTTTTTCAAAAACCTCCTAAGTATCTAGATAGGAAAAAAAAAGCCAAAGAGCAAAATGAAGCTGTTTGTCTCCAGTGAATGTGCAATTATATGAAATATTTTGTAGTTAAGTTAGATATACACATAGAGTAATAGAGAAATGGTAGAACTCATTCAGAAATTAACGAGACTTCTTTTACTTCCTTTTTTGTGTCAAGAACAAGGGGCCTTTGTTACGTGTCATTGAAGACTTAGCATACATGGAAACTTCAGACAAGCAACCTCCTGGACTCCCAAGCCACTGGAATATAAAAATGGCACTAGGAAGCCAAGTTACCCTAAAGTCTGGGCTTGGGAATCAGTTGGCTGTGACCACTGTTATGACACAGTCTAAAGTTTGTATGAACACTAAATAACAATTTGAACAACTTTCATGTCAGGATTCCCCTACACTTATCTCACAAATTAAAAAAAAAGATCGACCTCCTCTGCCACCCAGTGCCAGATTGGAAGCACTAGGTGACAGGGGAAATGAATTATTAAGATCATTTATGAACACTCCCATAACATGTAAGGCAAGACCATCCAGCACTTTATTTTGCAGTCACTCTAGGGATCGAACTACAGGATCTTTCTGGACCATAACTGCTGACTCACATCTCTTCTTTATACATCCACAAATGGTTTTACCTCAAGGCATCCGCTCAATTCCTATCACTTACTCTTTCTTTTCCTTTCTAGTGCCCAATCACACATACTTGNCTCAGAAATTAATTTTTAAATGAAGAAAATAAAGTTACTTATTTCTAGAAGNTAAAGTTTTCTAAGAGAAAAAAAGAGAAAAAAAATCTCAAAACCCCAAAGAACTGTAATCCTCAGTAAAGCATATGCTGCTCATAGTCATGGAAGAACCGGGAGACAGAGAATTTGCGTTCAACCAGGGACTTCTGTTTTATTTAAGACATGTAGTGTCTGGGTTAGTATGGAAAAGTGTATACTTTAATGTGATTTTCTTAGACTCTGGTTACTTTTCAGAATCTTTTGAAAGGGAGCCGAGAGAATGCTCTTCAATTCATTTCCAGAGAAAAACNTGAAATAATCATAAAGATATNGGTGGTGCATATATTATCTAAAAGTACTCGTTTCTTTTCCATAGGCCTTTAGCATTGCACTTTTAAATGCATTTTAACGTGTAGTACCCATTTCCTTAAGTATCCCCCCAACCCCTTGTAGCATGCCTTAGCCTGATCGAGTATTCAGGGGCCTCTGCAGGCCCAGGGCACGGATAGCTTTCCACATGCCGTCTCCTCAGGAACACGCTGTCTTAGCCGCACTTATCCTAACACCTTAGAAAATTGCAAAAGAGCTTTCTACTGTCAGCCACATTATTTATCATGTAAATACAGTGTGCTGAGAATTCCAAGCTCCACACACAGAAGACGGTTTCTAAATGAACCCATCTCCTTCCTCAGTGAGCATCAGAAATCCCCACTCTGTATGAGAGTGTTTGCTGAGTCAAATTCCAGGTTTAGCTAACGAAAAATGGTAATTGGATATTGCTTAGGCCTATGGTTTTAGTACTGACTAAGGTTGTTCATTTACCTGTCCTTTTGGAGAAATGAGATTACGTGCCTACACATGGGGACCACACTTGTACCTCACACACAGTCCCAATGTCACACGAGAATAGTTTCCTATTGCTGATTGGAATGCTAAACTTTCTTTTTTTTCTGTTCTTTTTTTTTTAAAGCTTTCTTTTGTAAATGTTCCTCACACCTGGGTGTTTACCAAATTATAAAGTCCTAAACGTTTAGAATGTTTTCTACTAATTCTTGATGGTGGATCCTGGTCACCAAATGCATAAAACTGTGCTGTGATCCACCATTCATAGGGCACATACATTTTTTTCAGCCTTGGTGCTTGGCTAGAACTTAAGACATAGTTTATGGCAATGGGTTAGAGCCAAGTCCTGTACAAATATGGATGGGGCACATGTGATTGTATACATTTCAAATATANACATTATCCATTGGGAAAACCGTAGGATTCATACAAAAACAAGAACCCATGTAAAGCAATCCCAACCTCATATCCCCATTTCTCCNTCTCTTGGGTGCGTGTAACCCCTTTTCTAGAAAAGCTTGTAAGATACACAATTAAGACACACAATGCCCATGTCCTACTCNCACACTGCTTTGTCTATCTTTGTAATAAATTATAGAAATTACCCCCAAAAGTGTAGTCCTGTTATCTTCTATTTTAAATAACTTCTACAATATGTGAAACTTATTACCAAAATGTACCAGTGTATAAAAAACATTACTGGGCCGGGCAGTGGTGGCACATGCCTTTAATCCCAGCACTCATGAGGCAGAGGCAGGCGGATCTCTGTGAGTTCGAGGCTAGCCTGATCTACAGAGCGAGATCCAGGACAGGCTCCNAAGCTACACAGAGAAACCCTGTCTCGAAAAACAAAACAAAAACAAACAAACAAAAAAAAAACATTGCTGATTAGCCAAGGGGTTTAACAATCATAAAATCACCCAAACCTGATAATTCAGTTCCTAAATTGATTGCCACATTAGCCAATAACTAATCAATAATAATTTTCCTGCCTAAAGATGAAGCGGGATGGAAGAAATAGAGCGAGTATTTTCTTGTAGTTGACTATGAGCTGTGCACTTTAATGTATCCTACTTCTGTGTCAATGCAAGTCCATTCTTACCCCTATTCCTCTGAAGACCAGCNCACAGAAAATCAAAGAAATTAATAGCAGCCTGAGGTCATACAGCTAATCGTGGAGCTGGAATTCAAATTTCAGGATCATTTCTCAACCAAAAAAACTTCCTCGCTGTGTAAATTGAGTCGACGTCCCACAAATGAATAATGGTAAATACAAACCTCAAGGAGAGACAGGGGGTATTGTTCCTGTGTGTTCCCCAGTTAGTCCCTTCCTCCCTGGCATCTCAGATAACCATG
Source organism: Neotoma lepida (assembly GCA_001675575.1). Taxonomy (NCBI): domain Eukaryota; kingdom Metazoa; phylum Chordata; class Mammalia; order Rodentia; family Cricetidae; genus Neotoma; species Neotoma lepida. The sequence continues at coordinate 92,103 of LZPO01017502.1, read as the reverse complement.
GCATCCCTGGTGATCCTAAGCATTTGCAGGGGAACGTGAAAAGCACCCGTGCAGAAGAGCTAACTGATTGACTAACCATTCCAACATGTGCGGCATTGCAACCTTCGCTGCTCTGGGAGTCTGGGAAAGTGAGACGGAGAAGAAAAGAGCCCCACTTCCTTTTATTAGAGCAGAAACATGAAAGAGCATGCTAAGCAGTAACACATATGAACCTTCATCTGCAATTACTTCTCTGTGGAGTGCCATGGGTCATGTGANAAACTAGCAGTTTGGTCACTTCAAGGCACAACAACTTCCTCCCTTGGATCAGTCACAGAGTAACTGCCCNGTGTTGTAGGTTCCTGTATGTCTCTACAGTTAGCCTTTTGAGGATAGCTCATTTGTTGGTGTTTTTTCTCTGTCCTCNCCCTGCCCCCGGCCTTTTCAGCATTCTTCAAACCCTTTTCTACACATCCTTGTGCCTGTGGTTTGCTCAATCTTCTACATATCTTCTCATAGGAATCTTTCTGTTCCTGGTGTCACTTTCCTTTTTCTTGCATTGTTCTTCTTTCTAAGTGACAGGACACAAGCATCACACCTTCGGGAAGATGATGTTGTCTACCTTATTTAAAATTACATCAACCCAGTACGATGGCCGTTCCTTATTCTTCACCAACTAACATAGTTTATTGGCCACAGTTTTGNTGTTTCCCTGATAAGAATGTGAACTCTATGAGAAAGGAGATTTTATTTTGATTTTATCTATAGCAACAATATTTAGATGGTATTTGACAAATGCAGATCCCAAATAGACACAAATGAATGAATTAAAAACTGNACTTCCCAAACNTTCTTTGCTGTCAGTATCNCTTCCCTCTAGCACATAANGCAGAGAGCCAGAGTAAACGTTAAAAGCAGTGCTATTGCACGCCATCTGTGGACCGTCAGCATTGGTCTCAAGGACCATATTAGAAATGTCAATTTTCAGGGCCAACTTCAAGCCCGCTACTTGTACATTTTGAAAAGAGTGACAGAGAAGCTATTATTTTTTCACAGCCCCTGAGTTTGAGAGTTATGACCTAAGAGTCAGGTAGGACCAAGTCACTGCCTTTCTTTCACTCTTCCCTGAGACAGAGTTGAAATCTGCGAACATAATTCCATGCCTACCTGCCAATGCTTCACTCTGTGACTTATCTTCTGTTGACCTGGATCCCAGTTCACTGGACAATCTGAGTTCTCTTTCACTTCATCTTTCATGCCTGCTGATTCTGCCTGTGACATCTCCCCTTTGTGGTTATCAATGCCTGGCTTACCATGGTTCACATGCATGCTATGCAGGGTATTATTATCTGTGGCCACATATTTTCCCTGATCCTGGTGTGTGACTATGGGGTCTTTGACTGTTTGAACCACTTGACTAAATGATCTAAGATTTCATACATTTTACTTACCATTTAGCCACACTCTCTGACTCTGAGTAGGCATTCACTGCTATTTCTTAAATAGATAAGTTAATATAGAGCTGAGGGCATTTCAGAGCTGACTAAAAACAATGCTATTGATAATGGCTGCAGAAAAGCTGAATGGTATCTCAGTTCCAAGGTTGAGAGAGATTATTAACTGGGCCTTTTAGACTCATCTGGATAAAGGATCATTTTATCAGCTCACATCACTATAACTTGCATGTTGCCTTTATAAAGAGTAAAGGTCTGAGTATCGAGCAGAAGCAAGCCTCAAGGTCATCAAGTCAAAAGCTTCTCAGGCAGAGAATCAGCAGCTGAAACATCTTTATCTGGAAGCACGCTCAGTGTATTCTGAGCATAGAAATAACAATAGGAAAAGTCAGAGAGGAAAGGAGGGATATAACACAAAATCAGTGGGTACAGGAGGGAGGGGACCACAGTAGGGAGTCTGGAGCTTGTTAGAGTGAGTTTAGATGTCATTGAAAGGATATATGCATAGAAGGGTGGCACTTTGATGGCTGTTAGAGGAGGGCTGCTCAGGTAGGGACAGCTGAGGGCTGCGAGCCTTGGGTGATGCTCGATGAGTTTATCGCATCAATTTACTGCTTATGTGATGAGCAGGTGAAAACAGGAAGGCAGATGAACTAGCATTTTTCAAGGCCAACGATAATCTTTAAAATGAGAAGTCACAGTAAGACAAGTTGGGCCAATTTTATCGTGGACTATAACTTGGTTTATGAGCTATGCATATTATAGACACTCTCCTAAGTAGTTGTTTTGTTTAAAAACTCCAGTCTTTGGACTCACTAAATACCAAATTGAGCACTTGAGTTTTTTTTCTAAGTAGCAGATCATCCAAAAGTAACTTATTTTTGGCTATCACTAAAAATATATTCTTGTTGACATTTGCATGTGGGGTCTCTGTGCTAAGCCCACCCATGAAATAAAATAATGAAAGTTTCCCTTTTGGGTTGAACACATGGAAGGTGAAAAAGAATCCAATGCCTTTATTCTACCCTCTGTCTTGGCTAATCCTTCACTATGCTGAGAAACAGATTGCAAATACTCCCAAAAGGAGGTCGCTAGGCTTCCTGTTAAATAGCATCGAAAAAAAAGAAGTTCTTTGGTTTGGTTTAGAAGAAAGCAGTANCCATTTCCATTAAAGGCTGGTGTAAGCAATGTCTCTGGCCACAGTATTGAGAAACCTCTGCTGAGGAGCAATGTCAAACTCAGACTTGGAGACTGACGAAAAGGTCCAGAGCCAAACGGTCATTGGNNCTTTCTTCCTCAAAGCTTGGGCAAGCAACAGTCACTTCTCCAAGATAAAGAAGTGTCAAGATTGCAACAGCATTACAAGTAATAAGTCTNAAGTTCAAGCTCACNGCTGTCTTCTTAACTTCTAGTCCATCTTAAGTCTACTTTCTTGTTTTTTAATCNCTTTTCCTTACTATTTTGAGTAATGAAGAAATTGGAATAAAAACTTGAATGGAAAATTTGTGAGCCTATAGAAAGTATAATCAGCAACTGTATAAATAATGACATATATAATGTAAAAATACTGAAAAATTCAAAACTTATTTGGCATTTGAAGAATTTTGAGTAAGATAAACAATATTTAGTTGAATGGACACTAAGCATTTTACATAATTTTAAATAAAAATATTAAATAAAAAGAACATACAATTAANGAACATTTATAGTAGAAAGTTTGATTAATTTTATGGCAAATATAATAAAGAGAACATTGATGAGCCTAACATCTAAAAGAAGTNATCAAAATTTGAGTATATATAGTTGAAANTTCTTAGAAAATTATCACACATTAATAATACAATTTAAAAGTATAGCATATCTTTAGAGTAATGATATNTTGACAATAGTTTTATGATACTGAGAGTTTGGTATTGTATCTAGACTTTTTCCCATGATGTGTGGTCTCATCAGGTTACTGGCTTATTTATTATTTATATATATTAGAGCTTCTTAATGTACAATTAGAGGTTATTAAGAATGAAGCTGCTTGAAGGATTTCTTAGATAATTGTATATGTAAAAATAAAACATGAATTCCTAAATTATGATTCCAATAGTAACAGAGGAAGACTCACTAGAAGGGAAAAACTGGAGACATGAGGAGAACATTGGCATTGCTGAGTTCAGCTAATAATTCCTAAGACACTAGGAATTACTTTTAGAATTACTTTTATATTGTGGTCTGTCTGACAACAATATAAAGAACAGAATCCTAACATAATAGAAATCTCATGGAGATTGTTAACTATTAGAAACAACTAGATACAAAGACAGTAATAAGAGGCAAGNTTGGGCCAGGCGGTGGTAGTGCATGCCTATAATCCCAGCTCTCGGGAGGCAGAAGCAGGAGGATCTCCATGAGTTCGAGGCCAGCCTGGTCTACAGCGTGAGTTCCAGGACAGCCACGGTGGTTGCACAGAGAAACCCGTCTTGAGAAACTAAATTGAAAAAAAAGGGGGGGGAGGTGTATATATGTACATATGTAATAATAAATAAAGTATTTGTCTATAAAAAAAAAGAGACAAGGTTGGATGGGTCATGTGGCATCCCTATCATCAGGATGAATGGGCAGACAACAGGGAGATTTATCTACATAATAAAAATGAAAAGAAGGGCTGCAGACAGAATCATATGACCCAAAGGCAGCAATCCAGTGAACTTAGGGTCCTTTTCCTAGTTTTAGGAAATATAGCCATTTTTAGGCACAGAACTCAATGACTACAAGAAAAAAACAGTCCTCTAAGGGAACAGTTTCAAATATTGTGGTAAATACTTGATATAATAATTTTTCAGCCTTTTCCAAAGGAAGCCTTTTGTTCGTGCAATTGTATTCTGNAGAAAGAAAAACTCTTAGNTATTATAAAGTTTGTGGAACATAAGGTTNGAGTTGATGCTCATTCCAAGAAACACAAGCATCAAGATGTCTACATTCATTGAACCCCTCTTTCCCTGCAAAGGGCATTGATTCCTCTTGGCTGAAGTTGGCACAAATTTTAAGGCAGGATTTATCTTTCCCCTCATGGCCTCTCTCACCACTATTATCTAAGGGCTTACCAAGTTTATCTAGTGACACGAATAGCATCTTACCTAAGGTGACACCACACCAAAGACTCCTCTTTAAAAAAAAAGTGAGATGTCATCGAACCTTCTCTTGGGATTCACTCACTGTGGGTGCACACACTGTAGCATCCAAAAGTTGCCAGCTTCCTAGAGCAACACAATGTTCTTATGATGCATNGAAGGTATTTGGAGATGTGAGACCACAGGAGAAGGCCCCATTTTCTGTGACAGAGTACAACACAGACTAATAATTGTATGAAATACTTCNACCTCATTCAACTCACACATGACTNTGGTAATCAAAAGCTGCTAGCAGCAGGACTGGCCTTACNACCNACTGGTCTAAGGAACACACTTCCTATGCTTATATATTGTCCCTTATGTTTCAGGGCCCTTATTCATGGAATCTATTTTGAATATATTATACCATTAAAGACACAAATTCCAGAGGCACAGTTCACTGGGAGCCACCAGATTATAGTCTGTAAGACTCTAATACTGAATGTCACTTCCCTTGTGTTACTCATTGGAACTCATGCTTCAGCCAGTTACGTGGCTGGGTGATCAGTCACTTTCATACAGAGGTACATAACTGTTCATTTCCAGGTAAAAAGTAAGTTGATCCTTGGTCATTCCATTTGGCCCTATATTTTGGTTTTAGAATTTTATTTGTGTTTTTGTCAGAAAAGATTTTTCCTGGTCTCTGAGATCATTTAAAAATATTAATGTCTAGTTCCCTGGACATTTGATTTCTTTCTCTCCTTTTATTTATGAACATCCTATAGGCAGATAGAGGAGATCAGGAGCAAAGAGTTTTCTCTTTCATAATTAAAAAAGGNTTGCCCCTTCCCGCACTCAGGGCTCAGGGAGCTGTGCAGAAGGGGAGGTGGAAAGATTCGTAAGAGCCAAATGGGATGGATGNCTCCAAGGAGACAGTGTCTTCCAAACACAACAGGACTGACACATATGAACTCACAGAACCTGTCGCAGCATGTGCTGGGCCTGNAGAGATTCGTGCACATAGGGTCCCAGAATTCAGAGAGGAAATGGACATGGACTCCCATCCCTAACCAAGAAGCTAGCCCCAGTTGAAATCCATTTGCAAAGGAAAACTTAGTTCTCTCCAANGGAGTCTCACCAAGTATTCTGACCACACTTAAGGGCAGACCCATGCCCAACAGTAGATGGTCAATAGAAAACCAATTCAATGGTATTTTTGTAGACTTTTTGTCTCATTTTGAGTTGTTTAGACATTTTTTGTTTTAGTGATCTTTTACTTGAACATTATGGTTTCTAATTTTGTGTTTTTCTGAATTTTGTTTGTGCGTATGTTCGTGTGTGTGTGTGTGTGTGTGTTT
>LZPO01017502.1:35460-46124 GCA_001675575.1 Neotoma lepida | reverse complement strand
GGGGCGGGAGGAGGGAGGAGAGGGGGATCTAAGGTTGTATGTAAAAGGAGTGGAAGATCTTTTTAATAATAATAATAATAAAAGAAAAATTGAAAGTAAAAAAAACCCAAATCTCTTCATGACCAGGAAAGGCATAAATGAATGAGTGGCTACACTAATATAACCTGCAATGGTAGGGCGATTGCTAACTAGAAAATGAACACCACTTCTGCAGCATGCATATGTATTTACTTAACAACTTATGACAGCTTTATGCATGAGTTGCTGAAGTTGGTATGTGTTCTTCAAGATGGAAAAGGACAAGTACTGGTGACCAGACTAAGTTAAAAGAAGTCAGTGGGTCAGAACTTCCTAGTTCAACCCAAGTATAGTGATCTGCTCTACCATGGAGAAAGTGAAGAGAATTTCCAAGCCAAACCTGAGCAGATGGGAAAGACTTTTAATCTTGCCTGATTACACACAAATCCATTTGGGTTCCTTAGAGAAAGTCAGGCAATGATGTGATGTTTCATAAATGCTATATTATTCTGTTTGGGATCATATAACAACTATTTCTTAGTAAGGAGCATGCTTAAATTTGTGGTTTTTAGAAGTATCTGCCACATGTTCATATTTAAAGGCAACCATTGTACATATGCATTTAATTGGGATCTAAATTTATGACACATTGACAGATATTCTGTACATAAATGCTCACAAAATCTCCTACTAGATGTATTTATTTTGATAGCATTTTCTTTTTCCACTTTTTTGTAAGGCAGTCTCGCTTCAAACTATATTGTATGGAACATGAACCAAGAAATAACACAGTGCACTCATATGCACATACCCAAACACAGAAACACACACACATGCACACACACACACACACACACACACACACACACACACATACACACACACACATTTATATACATATATAATTCAAAATAATAATCATAAATCTTTTTTGAAATAAAGAGTACAAGCTAAATGATTAAGTAATGAAATTGATCAGATGTTTTGAAGAAATCTAGTCTCAGAACTTTTCAGGGAAATGTGGAGTTCTGGAAAATTCTTCAATATTTAAGAGGCTAACCTGAATCATCTGTGTTGGAATTTTAGATAGGGGAAATATAATGTGAAGAATCCACTTAGTCTACACTGTGCAGAGATTGATAGTATACACTTGGAAGTCAGTGGCCAAGCCCAAAGTCACATAGTCACTTAATCCTAAGGTTCATCTATAAAATGGGAATACTAACATCTGATGAGCAATATAAAAGATCAAGTGTGGTAATTTGCAAAGTAGTTAGCATTCTTTTTGATCCATGGCAGGACTCAATAAATGATAGCATGTATTATTTAAATGAAATTACCAAGAAATTCGAGGACAATTATTTTTGGCTGTAGTGTTTATTTTCCACCAGTCTTTATACAGACTTGGAGAGCTTCAGTATCTCTGATGAATGAGTGATGTTCTGTGCAAACCTCATCAGCAGTCTTGGTAACTATAGTGCAATTACTACACACTCAAGCCTCTGCATGCTAATTACTGACTTCACTGACCTTTCAAATTTGTACTCAAGCATGCAGAGTAGAATATACTATGTGCAGTCTCTACTTTGGTAATTATAAATAATTAAATCTCATTAAGCCCTAATTATGTAGAGTGAAACAAACCTGTCATCTCCTTGGGGTGTGGATGTTCATGCAGTCTCATGATAAGAAACCGGAAAAAGCAGCAGATTCCACTCATCTAAAGCATGTCCCTAACAACTGACTTGGCTTTTGTAGGACTTAACTTCCTCCCCTACATAACCCAGGGAAGAAATAATTCAATCCAAGATTTCTCTTAGGATCCAAAGTCTGTGCTTATGTGGTCGTCTGGTCCAAATTTGTCTTTCTAAGCTTAGTTTAGGGAAAGCAGTGTGTTTGATTGTGCCATCAATTGTAAAGTAGCAGACTTGCTAGTGATGTATGAGGGGGAAATGATAGGTTGAAGGAATTCCTGCTCTTGGCTCCATTGACTAGAAACTCAAACTCTAAAATATTTAAAGTGGTCATCATATTTAGGAAACATTGAATTTAAAGATTACAAAAGGAGGACTCTAACCAATGTCCTTTGCAGATTGCAGGAAATCAGGCTATAGTTCACATTCTTGCTGCACCAAGGCTGCTGTGGCTGAGTACATATTGCATCTCTCTGTCCTCTGGTTGTCCACCACCGTGTCCTCCCAACCTTCTCTTTCATATTTATCCATGTATGTTGCCTTTTCTTTGGTCTAGTGGAGAAACATGTCTCTGAATCTCACACCTAAGAAAGGAAGGAAAGCTGGATAGACTTTGCTTCCTATGCTGTCACAGTTCACCCATTTACCAGGTTTGCCATCTTATTTGACCGAAATTTCTCACTCTTTTTCCCGTCAATTGGCCAGCTCAATAGCAAAAAACTGTTTTTCTAAGCTGGGCATGATGGTATATGCTTGTAATCCTGGGACTCAGAAAGCTAAAGCAGGAGGACCACAAATTCCTGTGGTAGTCTGATCTACACAGTGAGACCATGTCTCCGGTTTTTCTGCTTTGTAATTTTAGTAATACTGACTTTGATGTGGGTGCTTTGGCTCTTGTGGGCTTAATTAAAGGAAGAGTCTAGGTCCCAAAAACTCAAACCAACCATGAGACAGCGGCCTCTGGGGTCATTGTTCAGACTCCAAAAGTTAGGAAACTCAGATAAGGAATAAGCAGAGGGAATATAGAATCATTGAGGAAACATGAGAAAGAAATCCTGGCAGTAGGAGGGGCTGCAAGATAGGAACATTACATTACAGTGTTGTAATGTGGAATTGGATGAAGGCTAAAGGTCTTTACTAAGATTGGTCATTTTGGCTTTTTTTTTTTTTAAGACAGGGCTTCTCTGTGTATCCCTGGCTGTCCTGGAACTCACTCTGTAGACCAGGCTGGCCTCAAACTCACAGAGATCTGCTTGTCTCTGCCTCCCGAGTGATGGGATTAAAGATGTACACCACCATGACTGGCAAGGTTGGTCATTTTTGAGTGCACTGAGGGCCCAGGCAGTAAGAAGTCTACATACTTTATGCATGCTACTTTATCCCAAGCAGGGAGTTACTTCTCCATTCAGGGAGGGGTCGTGCATTCTGCTTGACTAGCTCATGATCGACCATAGGCCCTGCCTTTACTAACCAAGGGAAACTTAACTTCTGTCTCAGTTTGAGCATATTTTACTTTTACATGTCTTAGTCACATGTTCTCAGGGTGATAACTAGATTTTTCTTTCCTTTGAAGCTCATTTATTTTAATAAAGTGTAAGGTATATGTTGTGGGGTATTTGTACACTGTGTGAAGATGTATTACTGTGATTGTTGTAATAAAAAGCTGAACGGCCAATAGCTAGGCAGGAGGTATAGGCAGGACATCCCAGCAGAGAGAGAGGAAGTCAGAGGGATGAATCTAGGTGTGCGAAGGTGCCAACTGAATGGAACAAGTCAGATATACAGGACAGAGGAAAGATACTAAGCCACATGAAAGAATATAGATTAATAGAAGCAGGTTAATTAAGTTATAAGAACTAGTTAGAAAAAAGCCTAAGCTATAGCCAAGCTTTCATAATTAATAATAAGTCTCTGTATTGTTATTTGTAGGCTGGTGATCCAAAAATAGTCTGACAAAAAAGTGTACTACAGATATATATGTAAATATTTATATGTCATAATTTATGAAATAAAAGTAATATTTAAAATAGAAACCAATAATTTAGATATAATAAAATACAAGCAATAATTTCATACAGGTTGTAAAATGTTCTGAAAGGTATAAAGTATATCTGCATATGGGAAGCAATGTGACATATTTATGAGTAAAGGACACTAACACAAATGATACTTATTCCAAAGTTGTCTATAAAGTCAATAAAATCATAAAAGAAAATTAGGATGCTTTTTTCAAGAAACTGTAAGTTGATCTACAGAGGTTCCAGCCTTCTGCAGGTCAGAGAGACTGGGAATGAGATGCAAGTCAGTGAGAAAAAACACACAGACTTCTTTTCTGAAGGATAAAAGCTTCTTCTTCATTTTATTCTTTCTGTTGCTTGTTCTATTCTATTCTTTTTCTGTTCTGTTCTTTTCCCCCTGATGTTTCCATTCTCTCTCTTTCCTGATGACTTCCTTCTCCACTACCTCTTGATATCTTCCTTTTGTTCCTTTATTTCCTCCCTGACAGCTTATGTACCCCAGCAAAATATTTCAAGCAATATAAAACTTACAATGTGGTTACATTCTATTTTTTGAGTGAATGATTACAATGAATACAAGTAAAAAACAATATGTTTCTTTGTGGTGATATTTTATCTGTGTTTCCTAATAAAATTTATCTGAGGGTCAGAGGAAAAATGGGGCTGCCAGCCACTAGTAGTAAACAATAGTCTTGCAAGTTAGCACACGCCCTTAATCCATTTGGTTCTCTGTGACTCCAAGGTCACATGGGGAACTAGCAGTAGGAGGTGGTGGCACACGCCTTTAATCCCAACATCAACCTTAGAGTTCTGAAGGTCCATGCAGACAAGACAGGAAGTGATGTAGCTTGGTGAGGATAGGAAATTAGTTAGCAGATGGACAGGCATAAAAAGTCAGGTTAGACCGGAAGTCTCTCTCTTCCCTCTGCTTCGCTCCTTGGAAGTAGAGGCAGCATTGGTGAAGTGAGGCTAGTGGTGGCTTGCTCCTAATTCCTCTGATCTCTGTCAGATTTTCACCCTTATTTCTTGTTCTGTGTGTTTATTAATAAGACTGGTTAGAAGTTCTTACATTTCTTCTGTCCCTTACATGCTTAAACATTTTAGGTATTACAGGTGAAAAATAAATTATCCCCAAGAACCTACTACAATTAAACATTTATCTTTCAGATGTCTCATAGATTAGGAGCTTTCAGCCNTAACCATTTACATAAGAAATAGTTTTTATAATTGCCAGGAAAATAGGTTACTAGTTTCACTTTTCATGTTTTAGAGTCCAGTCCATTTGTCTTAACTAACTATTCAATTCTTTGTTTTCTAGTTACATGTAGTCACTTGTTTAAAGCTTTGTTTTAGCTCTGATGCACACCAAAACCTGTGAACACACTTCCCAATATCAAAAAGAACTTGAGCTAACTCCTGGGACTTGACTGTTTTCTTTAATCATAACCTAAGCCTAAGCCACAGTCTACATAGCTCCTCAAGAGAAACTCGTGTAAGTCTCAGCTGTGTGACACTTCCTTGTTCTTATTTTCTATCCTCTGCAGCCCCTGCTTTATCAGGGGTGAGGACAACACTATATCCTACCTGTATCTATATAAAATTTCCCACTAAACTAACTTCTGTCATAGTCCCTGACTACATTTGTTAAAAACCCTTAATCATCAAAATTCTATCTAAACTAACACTGTTATTGTATAAAATCATTACTTCAGTTAAACAGTACAGCTTAAGAGGAAACCATTTTCATAATAATCCATAGGTAAAAATGCCCAGTAGAATGGGTTATTTCCANGAGATAATCACACTACATTAAAGTCATTAGGATCTCCCACACTCATTCACACAATGTCAGATACTAGAGAAAAATAGCAGTGACAAACATGTAAAAGCACAGCAGTAGCAAGAGACAGTGTGGAGCTGAAGCCCTATGGGCCTTGCCTATCAGAGATTCACCCAGCAGTGTCTTGCTTCCTGGTAGACTGAACTCCCAAAGTTTACCTGCTGCTCCTCTGACATGGCTACTGGCATTGATCTTTAGATTCATGAATAATGCCAGGATGGTCAAGTCTTTTCATGAGTTTCTTCAAGATAAAAAAAGCTACAAGAACCTGCCCTAAAGTGCCATAACTTTAATAATAGCATCCCAAGAATAAAGAAGCAGTCAGATACCCACACATGCACTCCTAGAACTCATATTGTGTTTTTTCTTCATTTACCTCTTCTGTGGTTTTGAAGGCCTTATGCAAGATACACATGCAGTATACCACTGGCTTATATCCACATCCAGCCTCTACTTTGTGGCCTCTAAATATTATAACCTATTTTAATAAGCTAAGATTTTTTTAGAAGGTACCTGATTCCAAATCTAGAATAATTAAGTTTAATTTTTTATTTCTTTTTCATTTCCATAGGCAAGAGAAAATGTATAGTGGCTCCCACTAGCCATAGAAAACCTTAATATGAAAAAATAACAATTTATATGGATTTAGATACATCTTTATGCACACTTAAGATTAAAATTATAGTATACAACATAGCCACAGAAAAATTTATTCACTACTTTTAAAAGGTATAGAGAACCAATTCTCTTTTTATAACTAGTAAATATAGACAAGGAATCAAATATTTGTTTAACTTGCTAACAAAAAACAATAACTTAATGGGAGGGTGAGATGGCTCAGCGGGTCAGTGCACTCAGCCACCAAGCCTGATGACCTGAGTTCAATCTTTGGAACTCATATGGTGGATGAACAGAACTGATCACTACAAGTTGTCCTCTGACCTCCACGTGCATGTTGTAGTATGCATATACACACTAAATACAAAAATAGAAGTAATAAATATGACATATTGCACTCAAGTAAGTGATGAGAAGTTCACCTTTGAGACTGCTTTTCATTAACAAATTTTTTAAATGGCTGACTTAGAATATTGCAGCTTTCATGAATTAATCAGTGTAGGCAGAATACCAACACCACCAAAACAGCTAACAGTATGCGTTTTCTGATAGAAGTACAAAAGCTAGCTGTGGATCCTAACAGAGTGGTGATGTAGAGAGACCAAAGATACTCTACTGAGAAAATTTTTTTAAATCAATAAACTTCACACACATCATCATTATCATGAAATTGCAAAGCCTTAATTTTGAGTCAAAAGAAAGTTGGAGAAGAATAGGTGTAATATTTATACATCTGTAAGCATATATAAAGGTTGAAAACAGGAAAAATCAAGTTGTAGTGCATAAAAATGCATAATAAACATATAACATATGAGCTCTTATGAGAGACATTAATTCCAGGATAGCAATTGCTACTGCAAAGGCAGATGTTTCTGTCTGTTTTGTTCTGCAATAGAATGAATAGCCTGGGGAAACCAAAAAAAACAAAAAAAAAAACCAAAAAAAAAGAAGCTTATTTCCCATAGTTCTGGAGACTGGGAAGCTGCACACATTGGTTAGAGACTTCTTGGTACATCATTGCACTGGTTACTGTTGTAATAAAATGCTGATTAAAACACCTTAGAGGGGGAAAGGCTTCGTTTTGGTTTACGGTTGCAGAGGAATAAAGTCTATCCTCGCAGGGAAGGCGCGACTAAGGTCAGGAAAAGCAAGGCAGAAGGAACGGGAAGCTGGCTGATAACATTTGCATCCTCACGCAGGGAGAGGTGGAAAGGCTATAAACCCTTAAAGCTCACTTCCAGTGACATACTTCCTCCATGAAGGCTCCACCTCCCAGAGAGTCCACAGCTTTCCCAAACAGCACCACCAACTGCTTACCAAGTGTTCAAACACATGAGCTTCTGGGAGACACTTCTCATTTAAATCACATCTTTCTATGGTAGAAGTAAAGTCTATGGGAAAGAGATAGAGGGGTGAAGGGAAGAGGGGGATGGGAAACAGCATGGGAGCACAGAGGAGAGGGAAGCTGAAGACATCCATGTATCAGGAGCTCAATCCTATAGTTACTGATCTACCCCTTTGATGACATTAGTCCATTCATGACAGCAGAGCAATCATGCCCTAATCACTTCTTACAGGCTCAGATCTCTACACTGTTGCATTGTGGATTAATTGTCTAACACATGAACTCTGAAGGTAAAGATGGGTGTAGTATCTTAGAAAGATATCCAAGGAGAGAAATATACNGAAATTCTTTCTGAAACTGGAAAAACAAAAGCAAACACAAAATTGATAGATTTATTAATTATGAATGGTGGCTACTTTGGCTCTTTCTATGTTATTTGTCCTAGTCACAAGATACTTTAAATAGATTGTTCAAGGGTATAAATAGTGCTGTGTTCTGTGTTGGTAATAGAAGAACAGAATAATTCAATTATTTCAAAATTGATGAATAATTGAAGTCAACGGCAACAGTATTATCAACCAAGGACCTGAGGGTCGGAACATTACATGGGTGTTCTGATACCCAGCTGGCCTTGCCGCAAAGCTTTACACGCCATTGGGAGGAGGAAAGTCTTCCATTTCACTAGCTTCTATTTTTAGTACAGACAATGAGAAGTAGCTACTTCTTCCTTCCTTTACTTTTTTTTTTAAGACCTTTGACTTTTGAAAGTCAGTTTCCACTTGGAATGTTGAACTTTGAAGTCGGACATTGACTTAGTAAGGTGACTTAGATGACCACATTATCAGATGCTTCGTACATATAAACATTCACTTGTCAAACATTTTATAGAGCCCAAATGAAAGATTTGCTTCCCTTTCAATATTACATTTGAAACTAGCTGTAGAAGACAGATGTTTCTGTAATCTGTATGTACAAATACCAAAGGCAATAAGGAGTTGCAGAACAACCCTGCCCTTGTTGGCTAAAATGGTGTCTTTCCTAATGAAAAAGATACTTAAATACTTGGAGTAGTTTTTTCACTTCTCCCCTTACTGGCGTTTTTTGTCTTTGATTTGTTATTACTGTTGTTCCTGAAAGCATGACCTATGCCATCTCTGAAATTCCAAGAAGTCTCTTTTAATACTGTAGCCTAATTTAACATCAGGAGTTACCACTTAGCATGTCTGTTCTTATGGAGAGATACATGTGAAATGTGCTACAGAACTGTCCCATGTATAAGAGTCCACAAGGGCACTTTCTTCAGCTGTCAAAGCCTGGCAGTAGAATCTTCAGGATACAGGAGCAACAAAAGTAATAGTGAATGAAAGCAGGCCAGCCTTGCCTGCCCTGTACATACTGGGGTTCTGTGGAGGCTATTATTTGGATCTTACTTAAGGAAGCAATGGAAGAGTTCAAAAATGTTTCATACAGTGTCTGAAAGAAAGTCCAGGAAAAGTCTCTAGAATTCCCACCCCTTTAATTTCAGATGAATTAGAACAAGAAAGGCCCAGAGCATTATTTGGATGGGCAACCAGATGGCACAGCACCCTGGGTGGCATACCTGGAGATGATGTTGCTTTTATAATGTTGGATAATGTATATAGTGTACAGAGGCAAGCTACAAGTCAGCTGTGTATGGTGTATGTGTGTGTGTGTGTGTGTATGTGTGTGTGTGTGTATGTGTGTGTAAGTTTCTTCTCTTCTCCTCTTCAAACAATAATGCAAAACCAAGCAACAAAACAGAAAATGCACTCCAGCAGGTCATACATGGGATACATGTTAGTGTGGGCCAATCCAAGGCCCAGGATATGGATCTGGGAGGCAGCTAAGCTAGTCAGTCAGAGCCACTGGGATCACCCACCTCAGGTGAGGGGCAGAGCCAGCTTTCCTAGGCCCATGCCATTGGGTTCAGCTCTCCTATGAGGGGTAGGGCCAACTCTCCTGCTGCAGTCTCCAGTGAGGGGCAGGGCCAGCTACCTCAGGGCATGTGAAGGGCAGGCAGGCTCAGCATGGCCCTCGGATTTCAAAATGCATGGTTCCTATGGACTCCCATGATAACATGGGCCACAGACATCAACACAGACCCCAGCTGCAGCTGAACCATGGACCCAGACATGGCCTTCAGCAGCAGCTTGTTCCTAAATGTCACTATGGTCTCAGTGACAGCGCATGTTACTCAATGGCAGCATGTCCCTCAGGTACCAACCTGATCTTAAGTGGCTGACCAGACGCTGGGCACCCACACAGCCCTCAGTGTGTAACAGGAACCACTGACATCAACTCAGACCCTGGTTGCCATAGGTCAAGGACCCAGACATGGCCCTTGGAAGCAGCCCAGGTCTGGACTACACCATAGCCCTATGCTGTAACACAAATCTTAAAATCTTAAATAAAAAACTCAGTGCCAGATATTGGGGTGAAAAACCGAGAGATTAGAGGAATAGGACAGGCCACAGCCAACCTCACATCACCAACTCCTCAGCTTCCAAAGAGACCTACATCTTGTATGCCCACACCTATATTCCTTTCTGTTCTGCTAACTCGTCTCCCCTCTCTGCCCAGCTACATCACTTCATTTTCTTGCCCAGCTCTGTCATTTCCTGTCTGTCTGTACAGACCTCCAGGCTTTTATGGTTTACTAGTGTTGGAATTTAAGACATGTGCCACCATGCCTGGCTCTGTTCCCAGTGTGGCCTTGAAGTCACAGGGATCCAGACAGATCCTTGCCTCCCGGGTGATAGGATTGAAGGCGTATGCTACCATTGTCTGACTTCTATGTTTAATATAGTGGCTGGTTTTTTCCTCTGATCCTCAGATAAACTTTATTGGGGGACACAGATAAAATATCACCACATTTCCCCTTTTTTGTCTAATATAAAAAAATTTAAAAAGTTAAAACTAATATAAGAAAAACTATATACATATATAAGCAATAAATGCACCAACAATGTCTAGTTCATTTGCATTTGACAAATTCAGCAAAAATATTCCATTATCTATCCTATTTTTGTGAATCCAAAAGATTGTATCTAATTTACCTTCTGTCCTAATTTGCATTACCAAAGCTATCTTTTGATGTCTTTCAAACTTAC
>LZPO01017501.1:136045-148524 GCA_001675575.1 Neotoma lepida | reverse complement strand
TTTTTTTTTCAGATAAACTAAAGTTGAAACTATTCATTGAAAAATCACCACTGAAATAATCATTTATGAAATTCTTCAGGTGTGAGAAAAATAATATCAGGAGGAAATTCTGATTCCACAAAAAACACTAGATGTGATATCTAAGTGGGGACACATTTACTATATTTGTCACCTTTTGTAAATGTTGCCNATGCAGAAGTAAAATCTATGACAGAAATGGCATGAAAACAAGAAGAGAGAAATTTTGAGACATGTTTTAAAATTCTTTTACTATAGGATGTCAATACAAAAAAAGTCTAATTAAATAAAGTAATTATATACACATATATACATACATATATGAAGCTTAGTAGTCTAACACACATAAGTGTATATATATATGTATATATATGTGTATTTAAATAATTCATCCTAATATATATCACAAATAAAGAAATACATAGCAATAAGATAGCCAAAATAATAAGGTTTTAGCAACTTCAAATTCATGCAACAGAAATAGTAGAAATGAAACAGAGAAGAGGAAATGCAACACCCTTCCATAGGCTTCCTCAGTTAGAAGAGAATAATACAGTACATTTTGATACAAGCAATGAAGTTGACCCAATAACCATTTGAGAAAAGTTCACCTGATGACAGCAGAGTGACCTTCCTTTTAGCCATCAAAAGAACATTTATCAAAATTGACAAGATGCATAACATTACTTAAAAGATGATACAATGTTTGTTCTCCATTAAAAGGAGTTAAAATAACATTTATTTGGAAAATTGGTGAATTATTTAAATACTTTCAAAATATACTTTTAAAAAACATATGTGTACGTATATGTGTTTGAGTGTNTGCCATGTATATAAAGGTGCCTGAAGAAGCCAGAAGAGAAAGCCAGACCCCTTGGAGCTGGAGTGACAAGCTATTGTGAGCTGCTGATATGATTACTGGGAACCAAACTGGGGTCCTCCGTAAAAGTAGCAAGTGTTCTTAACTGCCAAGTCATCCCTCTAAACCAATCAAATAATTTAGAAGTCAAAGAAACTGTCCTCAGTGATCTTCTGGTCAATGAAAAGAATTTAATGACTTTTTAAAACATGGTTGAATGTAATTAAAACATGACATTTAAAATTTGAAAAAACTGGCCAAAGCAGTACCTAGAAGCTATTCATAGATTGATTTCTATCATAAAGAAAGAAATTCTTCAAGTAAATGGTGAATGTTTCCACCTTAACAATCAAACTCAAATTCATAGCCAAATGAGTGGAATACTGAAAAGGCTAGAAATTATTAAAAATTTCAAAATGAATGCAACAACAAAACAATCACGGTTGCCAAGAGTTTGTTCTTTGTGTTGATTTGAGTGCTGATAAATCACTTTTCTGGAAATGAACATACAAAACAAAACTGACTCTTAGATCTACAGTCTACTGTTTTAAATAGGCTACAGATCTCAAAATTAATTTCTATGTTGACTGATAGGTTTTACAAAATGCAAGGTTTTTTTTTTTTGGTGGGAGTTTTAGAACCTATTTTTACAATCTTCACAGATTCACTGTCAGAAACAAAAATGGTAATGTAAGAGATTGCCAGGATGTTGAAGGACAGGTAGGTAAATGTGAAAATGACATGAATCTGGTGTCAAAACAGATTCTTTATGTTCCAAATTACTTATTACAACATTGGCCCTGTAGTAAATGGAAGACTAATACTACTTTATATAAATAGTCCTGGTGCAATTAAAATAATCTGATATAATTAATAATCTAAAACTTTAAATATGGCTTTCATCTTAGACCATATACAAATATTTTCTTCAATAGAGTATAGATATTCACCTCAAATGCAATGAAAATTAGTATTCTATGAGAAAATGAGTGTCTATGTTCATAGTTTTTATGGTCAGAACTATTATTATCAACAGAACAAATTATGAGTATGAGAAACATGAAGATTGACACATTGGNCTGGATTATAGTAAAAAAAATCCAAAGATATCATTAGAAGGAGGGGGAAAGGTGACATAATGAAAATAAGATATTTATTCAATATAAACAAATAGAAAATACAAATAACATACAAATTAATTCAAAATGACAAATTGGGTAGACTTTGCATAAGAAGGTACCTATGGCCAGCAAATCAAATAAATCTAAGGGGTTTCAGGGAAAGGCNAGTTAAAGTCCCATTATGATATGATTAGCCACACACAAGCTTGGTTACAATGACAAAGGCTGACAGTACTAAGTGCTGACAGGTGGGGTACATGGGATTTCCATTGTTTGATTTGATGCACATATGTCATAGGACACAGAGATGAACAAGCCAACAGTCCATGGTCTACTATTTTTAGCATATTCACAACATAGAGGCTTATTTTAAATAGAAACATGCATGCACAATCATGTTAATATCAGTATGTCTAATATATTAAGAAATATGAAAAATGTTAGGAAAAAGAAGATGATTAAATGACACTATATTCAAGAAAAAAACAATAACAAGTAAATTATTGGTTCACAGATACATTTCAAGAACACACTACTAGAGAAAAACTCAGTTCAGAGGCAAAGTAAATGATATTATCATTTAACAGTATATATCTATGCAGCAAAATCAAGAAAAGCAGTTTTGCCACTGTGAATGGAGATGAATCAGGCACAACAGGGAATAAAAATGTCTTTAATTTAAATGAAATGATCTTTTCAAATGCATAGTGGTTCATAGATTTAGCTTACATTTTTTATTCTTTAAAACCAATATGTAATGTATACTCTTTGTAGCAGCTCAATATTTAATAGTGTTTTGGAAACTAATATTTCTGGGTCATCTAGTCATTTGTCATCTTGCCAAATGCTGCTTGCTGCTTGCCCTCTATTCTCATCTCTAACAAATTATTTAGAAAATCNCTTCACATAAGGGTTACACTTACATAAATATACCATACATAGTAATGAAGATAGGTTGACAAATTTACTAAATGTAGTCTCAGCTAGCTTTTATATGAATCATTGTCTGTCTTCACTCTAATGAACCTTTTGTAGTATAGCCTTCATATATTGAGAAATTGTTCTTCATATTTTCTATTAATCATGATGTCACAATTATGGATGATAGTTTTAAGAGTCTAAAGGAAACAAACAATAAATTATGCAGCAGGCTTTCTTATTTTCTCCTTTGCATATTTTTAGCATATGCAAAGCTTTACTTGATATTGGAGGAATACATGTTTTTGCCTCAAAATAAAGACTATTGTTTTATCAAAGACAAAGAAACTTCAGCACTAAATGTTCACTGAGATCTTTTGAACCTCCCTGAGAAACTTTATCTTGCCTGTATACCTTCACTGTGACTTTTGTTTCACGTGTCCTAATATCTTTAGTTTAGGACCAATTAAATGTGTGGTGCTTTATTTTTTCCTTCAAAAAAAAAAATCTATGCATGAAGTTAGCATTGAAACCAGTAGAAGAAGGAGGTTCCTAAAACGGAGAGGATGGAAGAGGTTCCTAAAATGGAGAGGATGGGAGGACAATATCTGATTTTGTTTATTCCAATATCACATAGAGTAAATTACATCCTTTCTGAAATATTCCCAGCATTTACAGCATATCTACTTGACACTGNTATCTTATTTCTGATACTGCTATATTTTCATCCCAGTCTTGTAGAGAACTTCAATCTNCTCTCAACACATGTCACTTAAATTTCTTTCACAGTGATCACAGGCTAAAAAGTTTAGCTCACTCTTGTTATTGTTGTCAGAATGCNCTATAGATATTTAAATAAGAACATTGTTCAAGTTGCCATCACATCTTGAAATTACTTTAAAATCACAGCTTTGACATTATTGTTTTAGTAGTGGTCACCATTCTTAATTGTGTTAATCTCTCCCCTTATTCTTAGCCTCTACTATGAAGATTTAAAAAGGTATTTTTAAACATTAGCTAACAAATCTTTGCCTTCCAATGAAGTCAACAAGTTACATAAATATTATGTGAAATATATACTGTTCTGGTGTTTTATCATCTAAATATAGTTGACATTTGTTACTAATATTTTATGATCTTCTTTTCAATATAATATTCCCTGAGAATAGAGACTGGCCTAGTTCTGTAATTTCATATTTACAAAGTATTTCTTCAACTAACATAAGTAGAAATCACATGTAAATTATAAAATAAGAAATGTTGAAAGCAGCGATTGTAATATATACATATTAATTTACATATACATGATACATACATGTACATATTATTTTGTATATAGCCTCAATAAACAGAGACTAAAATACATCAAGAGTCTATGAAGGGATGTTGCATAAAAACATTTTTGAAAACAGCATGCCAGCTAGGGATTGCCCTGTCTGCAAATTATAAGCAACGTGAGTAAGAGCATCTGACAATTACACAAAACACATGTTTTTCAGTGAACCAGATTCATTGGTTGCAGCCAAGGTTTGTAGCTGAATAT
Source organism: Neotoma lepida (assembly GCA_001675575.1). Classification (NCBI taxonomy): domain Eukaryota; kingdom Metazoa; phylum Chordata; class Mammalia; order Rodentia; family Cricetidae; genus Neotoma; species Neotoma lepida. The sequence goes on along the minus strand of LZPO01017501.1, from coordinate 144,065 downwards.
GTCACCTAAGAAATTCAATTGGAATCACGGGTTTGAGGAAGCTAGAGGTAAGATAACACAGCATGGGCTCAACAGAAGAACAAAGCATGACTGACGTTGATTTTACTCTGTGGAAATGACCAGTCTTCAACTTTACTGTGCTGTGTATTCCAGGCAGGAGTAAGCAGGAAAGATGTAGACCCACCGAAGTCATAGAGCTCAAAGGAAAAGACTACCACAAACACAGGATCAGAGAGCTTTGAAATGTCTGTAAATTTACTTTCCAGAAAAAGTGAAGAAAAAATTTATGACTGGAAACCAAGTTTCTACATACAGTGAAATAAGAGAATCAAAATTCTAAAATCTCTTGTAAGAATTTATAAGCAGTAGCTGAGGAGACAACTCGATAGGTAGTTTTCTGCTGTGCAAACATAGGACTTGCATCTAGAGTCTCAGTATTCATTTAAAAAGTCAGGTATAATGCCCAAGTCTGTAACCACAGTGAGGGGTGAAGTTGGTTGAGACAGGCAGGTTCCTGAAACTCATTGGCCAGCTAGCCTAGCTCAATCAATGAACTCCATGTTCAATAAGAGACCCTCTCTCAAAAAAATAAGATGGATTGCGATTGAAAAAGACCCTTGACATTGGCCTGTATTTACACATACTCTTATATACATTACCCCTGCATACACACACACACACACACACACACACACACACACACACACACACACACACAAAGAAAGGAGGTGGATTTATAGCTACCAATGGCCATCATATGAGTTTTTACTCAACACTGACTAATTAGAATTATAAAGTCCCTATTTATATTGTCCTCAGTCATTTGGAAGATGAAAACATGTTCTCTGACTTCATCTTCAAGTTTTGAAGATTTCCAAAAATTAAATAATCTTCCAAAGCATTCCATAGTCAAGACTCACAAATCACACATGGAAATGAGATGCCAGTAGTACCTGTGGAATAGGCAACTGCATAAGAAATAAGATGCTGCAAATTTCAAGCAACTACAATAGATAAAAAGCAAGAACACAACAAGAGAAGAAACAAGAAAACTTCTAGAAAAGTAGTACAATTGCTCAAATCAGTGGATATGAATAAGAATATCATATGCAGGAAATAGATCCATGTTATATAGGACCAGTAATGGCAGATGTGAATCAAGGTAATGGCAAGCAGATAGAACTAAATCCATATTAGGCCAAGAATATATTTAAAATCTGTTTTCAAGTTCACTACTTAGCTACATAATCTGTTCTTTATTTATAATAACCTAAGACAGTGGTAGAAAAAGGTACCATGTGCTAAATGGTTAAGTGAGTCCTGGCCATGGACACACCAATTCAAAAACAACAAAATAGACTCANTCCTTTGTAAGAAATCTAGAAATTAACTGAGAGATTTCTTCATCCCATATAAATATAAAATCTGACTTGTAGAAAAGCTCAAGATACTGTTTCACCAGAAGCCCTACTTCCAACTAGCATCAAAGAATTGGGAGGAAACTCTAAACTCTGAGCATCTCTCTGGGAGAAAAGGACAGTAGCATGCATCCAATGTTCTCATTGTTGTGGGCCATGAATGAGATNATGCATTCTTCCTCTCTTAGCTCAGAGTTATGATAATATCTATAATGCCATAGATGAGTAGGAGTTTCCGAAAACAAAAATTATATTAGGAAATAAACAAGCACATGCTGTAGACCTACACTTCATCTCACCACAATACAAGCACATAGGAATCAAATGTAAATTATAAAATGAGAAACACTGACAAGTAATAATAGATATTGTAATATATATTTATACACACATACACACACGCACACACACACACACACACACATATATATATATATATATCTAGAGAGAGAGAGACAGAGAGACAGAGAGACAGAGAGAGACAGAGAAAAGGTCCAGCTTCCAAATTCTGTTGAAGGATGTAAATAATTCTTATTTTTGCTGAGGCATTCCCAAAACACTGTCTTCTCCATTGTCTGTGTCAGAACACTGATGGGGCTGGCATATTCTAGACTCCCAAAGGTCAATGAAAACTAGGACAGTGGTCTTCAATATGGTAAAGATTTGAAACTCCCTCCAGAATCTATGATCAGGATANCTGTTTAGGATTTAATATGTGAGAAATTTACAAAAACTCTAAGAAGTGGCTGTTTTATTTCCTCATGATTTCTTAAATTTCATTGGTATCTGTTGTAATGTTTCCTGTTTCGTCTCTAACTTTATCAATTTATCAATCAATTATTTTTCTCCCATCCTTTTAGTTAATTTGTCTAAGGGTTTGTCAACTTTGTTTATCTTTTCAAAGAANCANTTATTTATTTCATTAATTCCTTCTATTTTGTTACTATTTCATTAATTTCTGTCCTGATCTTGATTTCTTCCTGTCTAATGTTTTGGGAATTTTTTTTCAATACCTTAAAATATATCAGTAGTTAATTGATTTCATATCTTTAAAATTTATGATGTAGGCAATACTAGTATGGCTCCTCTATAAGTTAGTTGTAGTTATAACTATTCATACAATTGTAGCTATAACTTTCCTGCTAGGATCACCTTCATTATGTACCATATATTTGGGCAAGTTATGTTTTCATTTTTGTTCAACTTTTGAAAATTTTCTATTTCTTTCTTAATTTCTTCAGTGATCTGTAAATCATTCAGTCATGTGTTGCTTAATCTCCATGAGTTTTGTACTTTGTTTCATTTCCTTTATTGTTGATATCTAGTTTTTTTTTCAGATGATAAGACAGAATGCAATGTATTATTTCAATTTTCTGTNTTTTTGAAACTAGCTTTGTGTCCCAATATGTGACTAATTTTGTAGAAAGTTCCATGGGCTACTGAGAAAAATGTTCATTTTTAGTATTTGGGAAGAATGTTCTGTGGTTGTCCGTTTAGTTCATTTGATATATGATGCCATTCAACTACAGTGTTTCACTACTTCATTTTTTTTCCAGATAGTTTGTCTATTGATGAGTGTGGGGTATTCATCTCACTCACTATCACTTGTGGAATTTATATGTAGCTTTTCATCTAGCAGTGTTTGTTTTATCAAACTGGATACACTGGGTAAATATATGTTTAAAATTGTGATGCTCTCTTGATGGATCATTAATTTGATAAGTATGAAGTGACCATTTTAATTTATCTCTGAGACTTTTGGGGTTGAAGTTTATTTCGTCAGATCTTAGAATAACTGTGCCTGCTTATTTATTAGTTCCATTTACTTGGAATAACTTTACCCATACCTTTACCCTAAAATGGCATTTACCTTTGTTGATAAGGTATGTTTCTTTGAGGCAAAAGTGAGAAGCACCATATTTTCAAATTTAATATATTATATGTCATTTAAAAGGGTAATTAGACACCATTAATATTCAGTTATTATTGAGAGATATTTTTTAATTACTATAATTTTTTTGACTTTGTGATGTTTTCTTAGACTTCTTTGGATTAATGGTCCTGGTGTTATTTATTCATTCTATNTATCATATTTGGTGTGTTTACCCTTCTTTCCAGTATCAACTGTAGAGTTAATGGATTTAAATTTGTCTATTTTTTTCTATAGAAAGATTTTATTTCTCCTTCAAATTGATAGTTTAGCTGGGTATAGTAGTTTGAGTTGGCAATTNTGATATATTTTTTCTTCCAGAGCTTGTGATAGATTTTTCCAAGCNCTTTTGTCTTTAACTGTTTCTATGTAATAAGCAGGCATTATTATGATGCACCTGTTTTTATAAGTTACTTGAATCTTCTTTCTGGTAGCTTTTAATATCCTTTTTTTGTCTGTTTTTAAACTTTTATCTATAATAGGTCATAGGGAATTTCCTTTATGGTCCCATTTAGTACCATTTTGTAGGTNTCTTACACCACGAAGGCTATCTATTTCTCTAGATTTGTAAACCTANCTTCTATGATTTTATTGAAAATATTTCCATGTCTTTGGTACAGTATTTTTTCTTTTATTGCAGTATTTTGAAAATTGTTCTTTCAATGGTGTCCCATATCTCCATATCCCATTTTCAAAAATTGATCATTAATCTTTATTGAATGCTCCAATTCATCAACATTGTTTTCCAGCCTTGATACTGTATTTCACATAACCCATTCTATTGGTGAAGATTTCCTCTGAGCTCTTCATTTGACTTANTGAATTTTTCATTTCCAGCAGTATTTCAGTTTAGTGGGTTTTTTCCTTTTTTCACTTCAGTAATTCTATCCCATTACTGGATTTTATTTTTATATCTTGGATGGNCCTGATAAACACATTCAGCTCTTTGCATTCATTCTCTTGGAGTGCCTTCATGACTTGAACAGTTAAGAGTTTCTTTCCTGAACCATGGCTTCCACCACAGCAAGTTGTGAAGCTCCGTAGGCACCTGTGGGGCTTACAACATCCTCCATCTTTGGTTGGCTGTGTCCACAGTCATAAACTGTGGAACTCTCTGTGCCTATGGGCCTNACCCTGGGGCAGTTCAGACTTCCTGCCTGGGCCTGCTATTTGCAACAGGAGTTGTGAAAGTTCCTGCATTTGTGGGCCGTAACCTAGGTCAGATTTGGTTCCCATCCTGGGTCCACANCTTCTGTTGCTGCCCAGTGAACATTGTGGACCACAGATTACTCTTAAGTACACTGTGTTGGAGGCACATTTACAACAGAAATGAAGCTACTTAAGAGTCAATGTACATTTTTTATGCCACCTAAATGAAATCAGTAGATAGGCAATCTATGATTTTATTTTAAGTGCAGCACATAGTTTAGAAAATGTTCTAAAATACAGTATTTTGTTTGAATCTATGGAATAGTTTCCACAGTCTAAGAAACATGTATTGGTTTTCAAGAAGCATAGAAATTATCCATCTCAAAGCTTCAGTAGAAGCACTAGTGGAAGATACAGAAGGACATTTCAGGCCTGATAAAATTTACAACTGTAGATGAGTTTGACATTAAAGTAAAAACTATAATTCAGAAAAAGAGGAAATGGAGGCCTTACATATTCTGAAAGGGATATATTAACGGATCATATATACAGAAAATCTGGGTTATTCAGCTGGAAAAGTTAGACTACACAACTTGCTGCTGGCTACTGAGCAGGTGCATGAAACAATCTTAATTTTAGAATTAGTTGGGACGACCCTATTATTTAACAACATTACAGTGGGGTACTATGCTATCCTGACTGCTGCTTTCTCTTATTTACCAAAGCTTACATTCTTTTGACTATCATATAGCCTTGAAATGGACACTTTAACCTTAACCATAGTACAGTTAATTGCTATGGTCTAAATGTGTTCTTCATATACCCAGGTTGGGACCTTAATCGTCACTGCAACCATGATGGAAATGGGGACTTCATNGGAGCTATTTGGGTCTCTTTGGTTTTGCTCTCATGAAAGAATTTATGTCCATTACCAAAGGTCTTGGGAGCTTCACATTTGTTTTTCTCCCTAACCTTCTGATGCATTCGGATGCTGTATTACAGAGCACATGCCCATCAATCAAGTTACCCGTCTCTAAAACTGTGAGAAGTAAATTTCTGTTCTTCATAAATTACACACACCACAGTATTGTGTTACAGCAGAACAAAGCAGACTAAGATGATAATCTTTAAATTATTTCACACTTGCCAACTCTTTTAATATTCATAACAATTGAATCCAAAAGGTGGTATCCATAATTATTCACACATTACAGAACAGAATATTAAGGCAGAGATTTCTTAGCACTGTCTAATTACACATAGATAAGAGGACAGTTTATCTAATCTCAAAGCACTAAACCAAGGCTCAGATGATTTCGAGTCACCACATTTCTGGGTGACTTAGTTGTCCCCATATAAATGAAGAGTCCACTCTATAGGATGCAAGCCTTGAGAGGTGAGGCTTCAAGAGAGATTTTTCTCATAAGCTCAGATTTCAGAACAGTGAAGTCTGAGCTCTCTAAGGCCTGTGTCCAGCTGTAAGGCAAAGTCACCAAGACTTCTGCTACATAGCTGCTATTACTCAGCATAAATTAACCAGAAAACTTACTATGATCCCAGCCCAAACTGTCTTTACAAATATATCCCACCTTGATACACTTGTCTTTCAATGATACCTTATCATGGGAATCAGGAAAATAGAAAACAAAACCTGTGTTACATTTGTATTCTTTGTTGGAAGTGGAATCAAGTTTATCACAAATGACTTTCAGAAAAATAAATGATTTAAAAGTTTTTTCTTGAGTTAGATATTCCCAAGTTTATTTTTTTTTTAATTTTTTGAAAAATATACACTTCTGTTTAAAATGCAAACCATGGATGATAGCCTTTAGATAGTGCTGTTTACACAAACACCAGGCTTTACAGGAAGACAAGGAACATACATTCATATGCATGCTTGTCACCATCCTTCATCAAAATCTTAAACTCAGGGGTTCTGAAACATAGCAGCAGGGCCCTGATTAGCTATGGCAGCAACAGTCTCTACCAGGAGACACACTACCAGTCCCAGCCCCCTCTGACATGGCCAGTCAGGAAATGTTTTCTGTAGAAAAACGGATGATTATGAATGGACTGGTCACAGCATCTTCATTAAATAAATATGGCACATTGATCGGAGTGGCTGTCAAGTAGCTTTGAAAGATTATTTTTTTCCCACATTTCTTCTCAGAGAAAGATGGATTGGTTTACCTCACAGCAAAGCATCCGGCCATGCTTGTAGATCACTCCTCCCTCATTAAGGCAAGCAGCCTCACACACTGTTGCCTATAGATCACCCACATGGAGTTGCCCAATAACTCATCCTAGAGCCCTCTATGGTTGGCTGGTACTTTATGAAAAAGATGTGCCTGGCCCAAAGAGTTATGCATTTAACCATTAACTCAACTCTTGGAGACTGACTTGAATAACATGTACCTAATTTAAAGATTAGATTTTTGAAAGAATTTCAAAAATGTTTGGTGATTTTTCCTAGGATAGAGAATATCTTTATTGAGAAATGCAAGTAAGTTGCAATATAATATCATGGCCAATGGAATCTCAGGTAGTGTGGGGGGCCCAAAACAGCTTGATCACACAGCTACCATAACAGGCTTAGAGGTCTAGACACAGCTTCCAGCTGGTAACACCTGGAACCAGAAAAAGCCATAAGATGGCCTCACCCAGGGAGGGCCTGCATCTAAGGGGAAGTACCTGACTTTCCAAAGTGGGGCCTGCATTTAAGGGGAAATACTCCAAATATTCCCTATAGCCCTAGACAACTGTCAGCCAGGGTTCTGACAACTAGAGATCCCCTCACCACAACCTCTGCTGTGATAAAAACCCCACTCTGCCTGGGATTGGGGCTCTCTGCTCTCATGGCTGTGTCAGACAGAGAGTTCAAGCTATGAGCTTGAAAATACAGGCTCTTTGTTTTTACATGTGGGATTCGATCTCTGTGGTGGTCTTTCAGGGGTCCCAGTGATCTGGGCATAACAGTAGCAGTTTTCATCTTCTATTCAGTTTTGCAAATTATCAGGATCTAGATGTGCAAGTACTATAGGGTGCTAGAATACCTAGACCTCATTAGAGAAAAACGTGATAAATAAGATCACTTCTACATTGTCTTTCTTTTTGTGCTCCTATAAACCTCACACTTATATATTAATCTCTCCAGGGCTACACATTAATTCATTGACAGTAAGTTCTCAATAGGTTTTGCTAGGTTCTCTAAAATGTTGTATAGTTTTCTTTGATTCTTACTTTTCTTTTAAGAAACTGATTATTGGCTCCTCCTACCTCTAAAGCTGTTTCTCTCAGGAATGAAATTCATCAAAGCTGAGGAAATATGGGAGAGAGGAAAAGAGAATGAGAGAGTGAGAAAATGAGAGAGAGAGGGGAGAATGGAAGGAACAGGAAAGAGAGATAAGGAGAGGCAAAGGGAGGCAGGGGTGGAGAGAGAGATGGAGGAAGAGACAGAAAGAAAGAGAGGAAGAGAGAGAGAGAAGAGGCTAGATGGAAAGATAGATAGACACTGAGACAGACA
>LZPO01017501.1:58815-69079 GCA_001675575.1 Neotoma lepida | reverse complement strand
AAAATATGTAGAAATAGAAACAATTGATGACAACCTGCAGCTGAGCAGAGGTAGCAGCAGAGTGGGTGGAAGCTGATGTAAAAATGGTTTGTAAGATGTTTTGAAAAATGTAGTAAAGTGAGATAATGCTAATGTTTACACAGATGTATAAATTCATTAAAAACATTCTATTCTGTAAAGTAAATGAAAGCTATAATATTTAAATGAAATCTTATCAAAGTGTAAAAATAGAAGGGAATTAGCTATGGGTGATAGATATTTTTGCTCAGTGTATGCCTAGTTTTGCNTGAGATTCCTAGAGGAGAGTGGGAAGATCTATATTAGTGCTTCAAGATTTCTCTGCCTTTATCTGATCAGCCTGTGTCTGCATATTTGGGTTTCTTTAGTCTAATAATAAAGTAATTATGTGTTAAATACAAATTTAAAATATGGTGACCTAAAGTAAACATAAAAACTGTGAGCAAGTGCACTATTAAGCACTATCATATAAATAATTTTTCATATGTTAATTTAAGTACAATGGGAATAAAAATGTCATATGTTTATTTATATTATGTGAATTTTGTTTATATACATAGTAGGTAAGGTTATAATAAAATATATAGAGAGATACATGAATGTTTTAACATAGCTGATATAAATATGTGCTTTGAAATTTACATATATTTATGTTATTCATTTAGGAANGAGAAATGTTTTAATCATATTTTTATACACTGACTTTAGCATAATTTCTATGCATATGCACATATGCATATCTTGTTAGAAATGAAAGCATTTAATTTATGATAAACTTCCTAGGCCTCATGGTGGTTATTTCTTTATTGAACAATATAGTTTTAAAAATTTTGTAAATTAATATATGTTTTGATTATTTGATTTTCAACTAATATTAAATTATGTAAATGATTACTTTCTACTTTTTATTTATTTATTTTTATTAGCATACAAATAATGCATTTTATTATAGTATCTGTTCTGTTGATTCTTCCCCCTCCTCCCTTTTCCCACTTTGTACCTTCCCTATTTCATGTCACATGTGTCCTTTTGCCCTCCTTCCACCATCATTGCCTTCCTGAACACCCCATAAGTGTGGGTTCAGGCTACAAAATGAGAAAAAAGAACAGAGGAGGAAAGAAATGCCATTTTTTAAAGGGAAACACAATGTCTTAGCTTCGGTTTCGATTGCTGTGATAAACGCCATTACCAAAAATACTTGGTGAGGAAAGTGTTTATTTCAGTTTACAATTCTCAGATCAAGCAACATGACTGAAGGAAGTCAAGGCAGGAACCTAGAAGGAGATTACCAAAGCCACCCTGAACAACAGCAACAAAATACTGGAAGAATTGCAATACCAGACTTCAAGATACATTATAGAACTATAATAAAAAAAAACAATATGGCACCGGCATAAAAACAGACATGTAGAACAAAGGAATAAAACAGAAGACCCACACNTGAGTACTTGTAACCATAGCCATCTGATATTTGACAAAGAAGCAAAAAGCACACATTGGAGAAAAGCTTTTCAAAGCCAATGGTGCTGGGAAAACTGGATGTCTGCCTGCAGAAAAATGAAATTACATCCACCATCTTTGCCTTCCTTAACTCCCTTTGTTGCACGTATCTATCACCCTGCACAAAAAAATAGATCCAGGTGGATCAAATACTCCCAATTTGAACCCTGGAATCTGGAAACTGCTAGAAGAAAACATAGGCAGTATCCTTCTGCACTGTGAACTGTACCCAGGACATTTCCCATGGTAGGTTGAGTGTTATGCCACCAAGCTATATGCCTATGTGCTTTTATTTTATCAATGTAAAGTGTTTTTATTAACATTATAAATGTTTTTACAAACTTATTTGTAAGTATTAGCTCATCACCATCAATGACTTTCTATTAATGATATAATTGCGATCATATTTTAATATGTGGTGCTATTATATTTTGACATTGAAATTGCAACCAAGAAAAATAACTTGGAGTGTTTTGAAAGATTCTGTTTAAAAAATGATGGCAGTGTCAAGGTAATTAATAAAACCAACGTCAACCTTATTCTAGAGATTTTAAGAACATCTTTAATTATTCCTTCAGGAAATATGATATTTATAGGAAAATACACTGAGTATTCTAACTGCACAAATGTTTACTGAGTTGTAGTCTTTGAGTCTGCTTAAATTTGGTGTGTGATTTTATTTATTTGCATCATTTTGTAATAAAGTTTAAAATAAATTTTAAAAATATTTAATATAGGAGAAACACTTTATATTTTATAAACTATTGTCAAATATATTGGTCTTCAAGATGGGAGTAGTTGTTATTTATGGTTTATTTTTTTCTTTAGTTTAAACAAATAAATTTTAAAGGTAAAAATAAATTAAAATGTGTAGGAAGTATGTAGGTCTTTGTACTCACAGATAAGCAATAGGGATCAGGAATGTTAAATACACAGGGTTCTCTTCAAAGAGAGAGATGTATGATCTGTTCTCTGCCCAGGAAGCCTGGGAGTGGACATGGTTAATAGCCTGGTGACCTCTGTGCCATCTGTATGACCAGGACACACCCAGCCCGCCCAGACTCTTATCTTCAGCTTGTTTATCTCCATCAATCTACAGCACTAGCTTCCCCAGCCACATACCCTTATCATGAGCATTGTTTATCTTGAGTTTTCTCAAGATAAGCTTTCTCAGTTAATCTATAGAACCTATCTTTATGGAAGGTGTCTCTTGTACTTTACAAGGGTTTCAATGCAATTGTGTCTTAAGCTTTGTCACAAACATGGGATTGAGTTAATTGTCACTAGGAAAGTGTTTTCAAAGTTATGCTATGCTCAAATATATGCCTGTCAAACGAATTTTTAACCAACACTTGCCTCTCATGAATCACAGAGACTCCTCTACACATACACATATACACACACACACACACACACCAAGATATCTGTGTGAAATAAAAACATTGTACTATTTATAATGTATAAAATATTTAATTGAAATTTTAAAAGAGATTTGGGCCCTACTAGACAAAAATATGTGGAGAAAAAAATACCAGCCATAGAAAAATTGTCCATCCCTTGGAAACAAAAACATCCAGGCTTAACAAACATAGGGTAACATGACATACAAAAAAATAAATAATAAATATTAGTGGCATGCATTGAAATTGCTACATACATTTTCATGAAACAAAAGTAAACTGCAAAAGGGAAAAACTATTGAATGAAATTGTTAGTGTTCATTTCGTGAATCTTATTTTCAAATCAACAACATTATAATAGGTTCTCTGCCCCACCCCCANAATTGGTTTCTCTGCCTACACAGTAAGCTAGAACAAGTCTAATTCAAACATTATAACAACAGGTTTATTTGAGGAAAGAAACTCCCAGAGTGTTCTCTAGTCTCAGAGATGGAGGCTAGAGAACCTGTGCCCACAAACGAAAGCAGGAAGACTTTATAGGTTGTAGGTGAGGGGTGATGATGTGCCTGCCACAAGCTGGGTTTGTGCCCAAGTATGGTGAAAAGCTGAGCACTTTAGGCAGGAATTTGGGTGGCTGGCAACTTCAGGGGAGGAAGCTGCAGTAGCCACTAAGAATGCAGAACTGGACTTTTGGGTGGCTTTTCTTTGTTCAGAGACTCTGACTGGACAGGGTTTGGAGAGAGAGACAGAAATGTGGCTTTTCAGATCATACAGAGGCAAGCTGGAGGTTCCAACCAAACACATTAAAGAGCAGCAAAATCTGCATTCTTCAAATATAATCACGTTTTTTTTTAAATATTATCTATTATTTATCAATTATACNTAAGTCTGAATAAAAACAAAACCATAGTAAATATTTAATTAAAAGTTGAAGTGACTACAGATTCTCTATCTCTCAAAGCAATGTGTACACAGAAAGATAATGGCATTATTAATGCTTAATCATACATCATTTTCATATTGATATTGAAAATGTAATATGCAATTATAAGTCTATTTAAAGTTCAGCTTATAAACAAAACAAATGACTGGATAAATTCATAAATAGATATATAGATTAGTAAGTGAACAGATAATAGGTAGCTTGATTTCTCAGCATTCTGTGCCCACAATGTATGGCATCATCATCAATGGGCTCGTAAAATCCTGTTCTGCCAGACANTCAAGAACAAAGACAATAGCCTGTATTGTTTTGGCACCTCTGGAGGTACCCTTGCCAACAACTAATAGGAGGCTATCTGGCACTTAGCACTAGACACTGGTTTGAAAACCTATGNCTTTGGGGAACAGTATTATCCACTCATGCAAGGTACTTCCATTCAAACTCTTTTCTTTGTTAAATGATATTTTTAATTAGTATATAAATTAGTAGATTTCTCAGGCCAGGCAGTGGTGGCACACGCCTTTAATCCCAGCACTCGGGAGGCAGAGGCAGGCGGATCTCTGTGAGTTCGAGGCCAGCCTGGGCTACCCAATGAGTTCCAGGAAAGGCACCAAGGCTGCACAGAGAAACCTTGTCTCGTAAAACCAAATAAATAAATAAATAGATAGATAGATAGATAGATAGATAGATAGATAGATAGATAGATAAATAAATAAATAAATTAGTAGGTTTCTCTATGCTTTCTTTTTTTTTCATTCATTCTTAGTTTTGTTTGACTCTTCCCACTTCTGCTTTTCTGCTATTCCTGCTTGTATCTCATCTCTATTAAAGTATTCCAGCTCTAGTTTTCTCACCTTCTTCTTCCATAATATATCCATAATATCCACCCCATCCCACTTCTTAAGACTTGCTCATACACACACATATATATATACACACACCTCTCATTGCTCCTTTCTGGCTTCCTGACTTCACTCCAACTAAAACATGGAGATCTAAAAATTCAAGCTAGGGTCTCTATATGAGAGAATTTGTCTTTCTGGTCCTGGGTTACCCCCCTCTGCATAACAATTTCTAGTTACATCTATTTTACTGAAGTATTTTAATGACAGAAAGCTGACAAACTCTCAAATGAAGCACAGTGACAAAAATTTAAAAATGCCCTTAAAGTCCTGCTGGAAGAAACAGTAGCTTTGTGCTTGTTGCTTAGAGTGTTTATTACATACCCAGAAAAGGTGTAGATGGCTGCTAAGAGATTCAGCCTTTCCCATCCCTCCCTCATTGTGCTGGTTTGGAAAAAAATGGCCCACAAAGGAAGTGGCACTATTAGGAGGTGTGCCTTGTTGGAGGAAGTGTGTCCCTGTGAGGGTGGGCTTTGAGGTCTACTATGCTCAATCTACTACCAGTGACATAGGCTATTTCCTGTTGCCTTTTGTTAACAAATACATGTTTGTTCAACCAGGATTGGTTCAACCAGTAATTGACTCATTGGAAATCCCCTGTGCCCTGACTCATTGCCCCAATATCCTGGTATGCTTACATGTTTGTTATCACCATTTACTCCTTTCTTTGTTTCTCCTTTGCGTATTTCTCANATTAATCAATTGGGAGTAGATTGTGAAGCTGAACCTCAGACAACAGGAAAAAGCCAAGTTTAACCTTCCATTAGAGATAAAGTCAGAGGCTCATGTGGTACCAAGTCCTTGCTTACTGAGTTTGGGTCATGGAATATCTTACAAAAGAGTTTATTTTGTTTTCTTTGTGTTTCTCTTTGTGTGCTACTGGGAATATTCATTTCAAACAATGTTTAAAACCCTGGATTTGATTTCTAGCAGTGCTAAATAAATATATAAACAAGTCTAAAATAAGGATGGGATACTTTCATAAAACTTTAAAATTAGTTGAAGGTTAGAAAGGGAGACCCAAAGAACCCAATACATGAAAAATGTGCTGTTTNCTTGGATGTGAAGAATTAATATTACAAAAACAGTTCTATAATATTACAAAATCAGTTCTCTTACATTAATTTGCATAACTATAATAATATATATGCTATAGTACAGAAGAGTGTGTCAATCAAAATTAGATCTTGATTTTTCTCCTAATTGAATGAGTAAATTGTAATACAGTGTTCAGAACTAAATACAAAGGAGGGGTTAGGCATCGCAGTGTATGAAACTACAGGAGAAATATTGAAAGCATTTCATAAATCTGTCCTTCCACTACGTGGGTCCCAGGAATCAAACTCAGATTGTCAGCCTTGGCAACAACAACTTTTACCCACTCAGCCATCTCCCCTGCCCCCAGACTTCTTTCTGATTCTTTGAAATTTATCTTAAAATCTAGTGATTTATAGTTTCATAATCTTTACCCCACTACCTATACAGTATTGAAGATCCCCATTAACATTCCTCATGATTTTAGACAATTATATTCGTGACCTTTGCCCTCTAATTTTCAATATGTGTCACCTGGCAGGTGACTTATTTGGTTTATAAGTTTAAAGTNTTCATTTCTCACTTCTGTCATTATTAGTGTGTACTTGAATTTATCTAGCCCTACTGACTGTTACATCNTTCAAGAAGAAAACAGGTCTTGTTCAGTACACACTTTGAAGCAGTTCAACTGCTTGACTATCAGACATTACAGTATATATCATGTGCCTCTGTATTTATCAGCTGGGAGTTTTATGTTCTGCATTTTTTAATTGAAATATTTGAAAAACTTTCCCTTTCTCCATTGCCATCTCTCAGTATTTTGTTTCTGTTGATCCCACTGACTGTTTTTTCTTAACAAACCAATCCTTTTTTCTTAGGAAGTCATTCACTTATTAAACTTTGGAGATTTGTTGCTTAATTTTTCAAGTCTCTGGAACATTGTCTGAAGTAACAAATTTAAGCAGCACATGACTACTCAAAGGGGAAAGCAAGTAGAGCAAATATTTTTGAAAAAGTTATTTAAAAAGTCAACTATGCTTTTTATAGAAAAGCAGAATATTTAGCTCTCTGCCACATAAATTAGGTATTCAAAATATTTTAGTGCATCTTCTTTTGAATTTAAATTAATGCTCTTACAGGTAGTGTGTATGTTTCTTACTACAAGTTTATAAAAATGTATATGCTCTTGAAATATGGTACCAGTGCTGCTGTTTATTTTAGCAATATTTGATGAACATCTTCAATTTTCATGTGCTTATCAAAATAGAAACTAGCATGCTACATTATTGTTCTTTTAGTCATGGGGTTTCCTTTTTTAAGCCAGATCTTTTCTAAGGTTTGTATTTCATCTTACCTGATTTTTATATATCGATCTTTATTTATCAAAGCTCACATCTATTACCACTTTACCCACACAGTATGCTAACATAACTCAAACAGGAGGCACCTTCATTTATTCATATGATGTTTATTTCTTGAATTCTTATCAGTCCATTATGTATTAAAATTGTATTATTTATTAATTTTCTGCTCAGATGGATTTTTCCTGTGAGTCATAAATAATCACCATCTACAGTTTAATAGTTTACATATTTTAGAATAATAGTAAATAAATTCCTAAGTCATAAAGACCTTTGACAAAATTTTCAATAAAATTTTTGAAACACCGTTACATTAAAGATGCTCCTGCTTTAGAGATACACAAAATAATTGACGGCTACAAAGTGCATCATGTAAGATATTGGGATTNAAATATGTTTGAGGAAGAATTATCTCTTTTCTATNTATTTCTTCATATGAAACTGTGTATGATTAGTCTTTGAAAAGCACAGAATGACAGACAATTTTATTGAGGCCGCTGTTATCTTGGGAATGAATAAATGAAATGGCACCATTCTGGATAAGCTAGACTGCAAGAGTTGATTTCTCAAAGGTGGCCTCATCTGATGTCAAATTAAAGTACTCATCTGTTAGAAATCAAGAGCACTTTCAACCAGATACAAAGCATTGCAGACATGTGTAATCTAATCATATCACCAGTCAAAGATCTCATTAACAGGAAGAGAACTGTCAGGATTATGTCCATGAATTGTTACAATGACAATGACAACTTATTTTTTTCTACATCATAGCATTGCCATAAATAGGAAAATCCCAAGTTAGATGACTCAAGGAACCATTTTCTCATTCTTTGCATGTTTTCTAAAAGAAGAAAAAAATATTTGAAGCTATAATGAGGGTTTTTTTTCTATCCCACATCTAGAATTTTAGCATTGCCTGTGTGGCACTATCAGTTATTACATTTAACTTTTCAGTAAGTGAGAGGGCTGGAAGGATGGCTCAGGGCTTATGAGCACTTGTTACTCNTGTACAANACCCACATTCAGCAGTCAACACCTATGTAAGGCAGCTCACACCATCTGTAACTCTAACTCCAGGAGATCCAATGCCCTCCTCTGGCCTCTGCAAGTACCCATGTGTATGTACACACACAATACACACACCCTCAGACAGAGAGAGAGAGAGAGAGAGAGAGAGAGAAACAAATCTTATTCTTTAAAAAGATTTATATGACAAAATAGAGGAAAAGGGAAGAAAACAATATAGGAGAATTAGAGTTCAGTCCCAACTCTGTCAAATCAAAACTTTCACANAGGATAAAACTCACAGTGTGCGTCCACACTCACAGTGTGAAATTAAGTTTCCAAATAGTCTAATTGCAAGGTTTTACAACCATTTTATAACTTAAATGGGAGATCTGAAAACTTCAATGAATGGCTCATTAGTGTAAATATTGGCNTGCTAAAAAAGAAATTCAGAGGCAGTTTTTTAAAAGTTTATTGTTTTGGTTTTGCTTGTTTGTTTTGCACACTGTCCTTTTTTTTCAAACTGCAGAATATTCATCTTCCAAAGTCAATCAAATTCCTAGTTCATGAAACACATCATGAAGGCAGCTGAAATAATATGATATTAAACTTTAGGTCAGACTGGTATCATANAGAATGAGACCCTGTCTCAAAAGAAAAGAAAGGAAGTAACAAAAACGGCTAGAATAAGGGCCAAGGCAAGCAGACTGCAGGAAGGTGACAGGAAGACTTTGAAAAGTTTTAAGTTATTGGTATGATACCCCACTGGATACATCAGAAAATGTTCTGAACTCAGTTGTACTTGCTTCCCCAGATAGAGTATTCTGACCCCTCACTTAACACAGGTTCAGTGTAAATATAAAATAATGAGGAAATGTTGTAATCAATTCAAAATATTTTATTAAAGACTGTGACATAAATGAGCCTTTTAATTAAATATGAAGCAATGTCATCTTTAAGGTACATTAAAAATGAATAAGCATATGACATATTTATAAACATTTTACTTATATGTTCAATTCCTTTCATTCATAAGTTCCCTTGAAATGAAAAGATGAATTAAAGGTGAAATAAGCCTGCCTTCTATGAATCATTGATATTGAAATGAATGTCAAATAGCCAGGTAAGATGTCANTGAAGGAAGAACTGGGGAGCAGGTAGTATGAAATCTATNAAGGGAATGCAACAGACATCTCAGAAGAAAGAGAAGACAAAACTAAGCTCAGAAGTAAAAAGCAAATAGCAGAANATGGTAAAAGCAAATAGGCTCGCAGGAGAAGGCGCCCCTTCANACTGGGAGGTTTACCAGTGAAACAAAAAACCTGACCAGATTTGCTGGCCCAAATTTAATCTGTATAGATATAACTGTGCAGAAATGAAANCTTATTACAAGGGTCCTCTGTATGNTCAAGATCAACACTTTGGGTATTATATGAGTAAATTGCTCAAGTATACACCATGCCAGGGTAAAAGAACAAATAGTGGACAGATAGATACACACATGCNCAGAGAGCAAAACATCAAACCAGGCACTCAATACATCCAACAGAAACTGACTGGGAAGCTCGGTGAAGGCAGCCAGCTCGAGTTGCCTGTTGAGTCTTTAGAATAGCAGAACTCCTGACGGAGTCTCAAAGTGAAAGAGGAAGTGAAAGCAGGATGGAACTTGCACATATTGAGAAGAAATCCACTGGGAAGCCCCTTTACAGCAGCCAGTTAGTTTTTCCAATTGAGAGAGTCCAGGCAGAGCATAGAGTCCCCTGGACAAGGCTTCTAAACAAAAGAACAAATAGCAAAAGTCAGATACATCATCAAATTGGGTGTTCACAAAATATAGGAGAAATAAANTGGGCAAGTTAATTTAGTCAGCTGGGGTTCCTGACTGACCTATCTCTCTTTTTTGATGACCTTCTCATGGCTGAGTTCCAGGNCTTCTTTCCTATTACAGGCATTTTTATTTTATCAATAAATAGTAGCATACTTTGGAAGCAGTTTTTCCTGTCTGTGTCTTGAAGGGCATGTTTTCACCTTTGGGCTCCCCTGCTCCTCTCCCTTCCTGTCACAGAGTTAGTGAGGCAGCCCAACTCTAGACAAGGAGAT
>LZPO01017501.1:46073-57726 GCA_001675575.1 Neotoma lepida | reverse complement strand
GATAAAAAGAGTAGCAAAGTAAAGAGAGTGTGTTTTGTCAGACCACTGGCCTATACAGGATGTGGAAGGCCTGCTGCTTCCAAAGGCTAACGATCAGGAAGAGGACCAGGTGTGTGGAAGCATCCCAGGCATTTGGGTACCTGTGCCAACCAGGAGTCAGCTAACACAAAAGGGTGGACTATTTAGAATGAAGGAGAAAGAAGGGTCACATGACCTGGGTCTTNGGTGTCATGAAAGGATGTCAACTTTTACCCAGAATTAGATTTTGANCAGAAGAGTGGATAATTTGGCATTTGCTGTAAAAAGTATCNCACAAACCACTTTGTCACTAATTGAATAGTTACAAGATCTCGGGTGAGAAATGATAAGTCACTCNGGACATATTGTGATAGCAGATTCGTAGATCTGGCTGATTGATTATACAGCACATGAGAAGAAACAGGTTCAAGCAAAAGGATTAACAAGATATATCCAGTACCATTCACCTTAATTTGCACTATATTTGCACCAGTGCATATATATATACACCCCATAATACTAAAAGTAGTTTACTGTAAACCACTAATAATAAACACTCACTAGACAGATGAAAGTGTGTCTAGCACTTGGGTCTTAAAAAAATGGCCAGTATGTTAGAATTAAAGAAATATTAAATTGTATGGTGGTATCTGCCAAGGCTATTGTATTAGTGTTTTCTAAAGGAATAGAATGTATAAAATATATATATTTACTATATATGTGTGTGTTTATTATATATATGTATATATACACATGTATGNTTTATTGGCCTGACTTATGGGATGTGGTTCAGATAGTCTAACACTGGCTGTTTTATGACAGAAAAACTGAGAATTTGATTGTTATTCAGTCTGTGAGGCTGCATGCCTCTATAGTCCCAATTTCGTGCAAAGATCCTGGAAGATTCCTGGAAAGCAACTGGTCTTCAGTCTATGTTAAGTCCTGAAGCAGTTGTACTTAATACCAGCCACAGCAACAGGATAGGTGAACTTGCCTGTGAGAGTAATCAGCAGACAAAAAGCCAGTGTCTTTCTTCCATGTCCTTTTATGTGGGTTGCCAAAGGAAGGTACAGCCCAGACTTAGAGTTTGGTCTTCCTGCTTCAAATAATCTGATTAAGAAAATTGCTGACAGGAGCACTCAGAAACTGGGATTATAGTTGATTCCAGATGCAGTGATGGTGAACAACCACAGTTAGCCATCACAGTTATGCAGAGCCAAGTAAGTATTCTCATGCTGCATTGAATCAGTTCATTGTAAAATACTTTTTAAGAAATACTAGTAAAATTTCCCATTTTAAAGGAATCTGTGCTCTGCATCAGAAGTCATCTTGCAAAAAAAAAAAAGTTTCTCCATTGTAATTCAGCAATGTAACTTGGTGTAAGCATTACAAAAGAAGAGACAGGGGAATATGAAGAGATAGTGCCTAACTTGAAATTAAAAAGAGCATAAAGGGGAATTAGCAAAGAAAATGACACAGTAAGTCTGGAAGGAGCAGTAGAAGGGATTGTGTACACAGAAGGACAATGAAGGCATGGAGACATCCACAAGAGGCATAATAGGGTTCTTAAATCGGCCNAGGAGACATGGCATGTTGTGAACTTCCCCAAAGAATTAATTTACACCACAAATGCCATATGCATAAACAAAGGAACAAACAAACAGTTGGCTTTAAATTAAAACATGTATGCCTAGTTTATAGTTTATCTTCAGTATCTTGTAAAATATTTTTATTATAAATAGCTCTGCTGCTTTTGAAGACACCACAGCTTTGATGAACAATGCCAGCCTGTCTCAAGCAAGTTGTCAATGCTGAGTGTAGTATTTAAAATGGTCACTCAGTCAGAACCACCTGCTCATTAAAGTATTTTCTTGAGAATTGA
Organism: Neotoma lepida; assembly: GCA_001675575.1. Classification (NCBI taxonomy): domain Eukaryota; kingdom Metazoa; phylum Chordata; class Mammalia; order Rodentia; family Cricetidae; genus Neotoma; species Neotoma lepida. The sequence goes on along the minus strand of LZPO01017501.1, from coordinate 55,826 downwards.
AGTGCTTGGGAGCTCATGCATTTATTGATGTCATGCAAATTTGTTAAGCTTTAAAATCTCNTATCAAGATGACACAGTTGTCCTTCACCTTTCCTCTTTTCACTCCTTTCTAGAAACAGTAGAGACATTTCTTTTCAGTCATAATTCAGCTTTGATCTATGAAAAGCCAATTAAGGCAGAACAAAAGATAAATAATGTAGAGTATACAGAAATAAAACAAGCATTTTCCCTCAAGAAAGCTGTGCTATATTTATTCACAGGAACACTGAGAAGTTAATTTTATAGCCCCTANGGAGTCTCTCTGAAAGAAAGAACTGTTGCATCAAACATTAATTTATTACAACAAAGGAACTGTGTCAGCTAGAACTTCATGATTTTAAGGTTCTGGCTTAATTACTGGACCATGCATTAAGTAATTAGCAAAACTGAAAGTTTAAAGAAATGAAGGTAAGCCAACCACTGAGTGTGTAGGTACTGATTAAAACAGCTTTAAGCCATTAAAGGTTAAAAAAAAAAAGTCAATGGAAGAAAACACACCAACCGGCTAGTTGTAGGCAGAACTGATTATTTCTCCTAAAGTATGCAATTTACCCAAGGAAGCAATAACACAAACAATGAAGACTGTACTCTGGAACAATCTGAGTTTACTTTTTGCAAGCATGCAAGAACTCCTGGGAATCTCATCAGAAAGTCCTCTTGTGGCCCACCTTATCCATGAGATAAGAGGTAGCCTTTGTTTTACAACATTTTGCCNTTCAGGTCCCAGCATATGCCAAAGCTAAAAAGAAATTTTCACAAAGACAATTCTTATATTCATGTATATATATTTTAATTACTTTTTATTTTATTTTATTTTATTTGTGTGTGTGTGTGTGTGTGTGTGTGTGTGTGTGTGTGTGTGTATACACACCACAATGAGCATTTGGAAATTAGAGTACAACTTTCAGGAATGGGTTCTCTTCTTCAACCACATGGCACCCAAGAATCAGGCACCTTTATCCACTGAGCAATCTCAATGACCGTCATATACCATTTTAAAATACATATTTAACATGTGNCAACTTTCCAACATAACAACTCACCAATACTAATTACATAAAGAAAGGAAATAGTCATTTTTGTGTAATTATACCAGACCAACGATCTTCCCTCCAGATGCCACTTCTCACAATAACAGATGCTGCAGATGATACAATGAATTCTTCCAACTGCTTCCAACAAAGTAGTTAAAACAATNCCTAATCAGGTCTGATCGCATACAGCTGTTTTTCATAATGCAAGGAGCTAATTTTCTTTACTTCGCATGATAATAGCTATTTTCTGAACTGCCCTAAAGTACCTATCCACCCAGAGCTTTAGAATTCTTTTGCTGTGTAGATTCCCTCCAACCAATCTTTTAGAAAGGTTTGGAGAACTNTCATTTCTACTGGGCAGGCAGGCATGTCTGTGTGTGGTTACACATTTAATACTTAGAAGCCAGTCATTTACANATTGCTTTGAATGTCTTCATGGTAGAAAGAACTTAAAATAGAATAGTTTCAATGACATGTGTCCACTTCCTATTTTCTTGACAATGCTATTTCATAATATTATGCAGAAACTTGTCCTATTTGTCTGTTACTGTCAGATTTAGTAACTGCATGAGCAATTTACAGAAAAGGTGGAAGAATCTACCAAGTATACTTAATTTACTCAATTGAGAATGTAACTTCCATGTATTCAAACAATCTCAGAGTATAACACAATGCTAGCAACTTCGAAAAACTCAAAAATATGTTTACATAGTCTTCAGACAGTTGATCGTAACCTGAAAGATGAGACAGAAGTAAGAGATGCCATAACAAGGCTACAAAGCATAATAAAAGGGAATTCAGAGAACCTAGCACTGAAGGACTCATTCATCAATGAATTGCCTTTAGACTGGATGCTGACATGNTTTCCTTTCTTAACCCAAATTCATGTACATCATCTCACATTATTTTGAAGTTATAGGGCTAAGAGATAAAGCTTGTGGGTCATTGAGATTAAGTGTCTTAGTCAATGTTCTATTGCTGTAAAGAGACATTGTTGTTGGAGGATATTTGATCACACTGTGAACCCAAGATTGTATTATTTACTGGAGAAACCTGTTTCCAGTTGTGGTGTGGCTCAGCTCTCACACACATCTTTAATCCAAGAGCTTTCTGNTTAAATATTATAAACAAGATTAAATAAAGTCAACCATAGGTCAAGAGACAGAGCAAGCAACAAGTTGACAGGAAAATACCATAGAGAGTAAGAGGGAGTCAGGAAGATGGATAGAGAGATGCACAAAAAGTAGAAGGGAGGGACATTGAATTTGAGTTTTGTTTGAGAAGGTGTAGGAAAAAGCTTTTCTTCTGGGACATTGGTGTAGGAGGAAGGTAAGCCAGGTGTTTGTTCTGCCTCTCTGAGTTAGTAGGTTTTCACCCCAGCATCTTGCTCCTGAGTATTTATTGGTAAAATCAAATGACTGAGATTTAGATAAAAACAGCATTTGACACTCCAACATGCGGTATGACCACACAGAGAAATCATCCCAGCTGTGGACAAACTAAGAAGCCACCAGATTTAGTCAGACAGCTGGGAAGCACTCAAGGAGAAAGTTAAGTAATATTAAAAGAAAAAAATCTTTCCCAATTTAAGGATGGGAAATATCATAATATAGGGCATTAGGATCTTGTATAATGAACATTAGCAAAGAGCTTTCAATAATTTTTTAGGAGAGATTAACAATAAGTATACCAAAAACAAGAGACTTCAGTCTATAAAAAGAACTATTTTGATTCTCCTCATATAGTAAAANGGACACCAATTTCTGGAGACCCTACATTCTATACTGATGCAAATAAATCAGGAAAGACAGGTTAAAAGTCAGAAAAAGTAAGTAAAATGGCTCAAAAACCTTTTGATTCAGTTAAAAAATCAGAGCTGTATGCCATTCTCCTGGTATTATTAGATTTTCCTGAATCTCTTAATATAGTTACTGACTCTCAATTTGCAGAAAGTGTTGCTTTACATATTGAAACTACTAATCTTATTCCAGATGATTCAGAATTAACTTTGCTATTTAATCAATTACAACAAGTAATTGGAAATAGAAATCATCCATTGTATATAACACATATCAGATTCCATTTGGGTCTATCAGNCCCTCTAGCACAAAGGTAATGATGAAATTGATCAGCTATACAGGAAATGTGCTAGAAGCCTCAGAATTTCACAAGAAACACCATGTTAATGGCAAAGGTTTGAAAAGAGATTTTTCTATCACTTGGCAATAAACCAAGGAAATTATAAGAAAATATACTACTTGTCCTTCGTATAACTAAACTCCATTACCTGCATGAAGTAACCAAAACAATACTCAAAGAAATGAGTGTGGTGACTGCCTCTGAAGACAGAAGCATGGAATCCTGGAGCAAGCTGGGTAATGAGACTAACTGTATAGGCAAGGTCTGAGTTTGATTGATAATACCTGAGTTAATAAAGTGGAAGAATGAAAAAAATAATTGCAGCCAGGCATGGTGGCACATGCCTTTGATCCCAGTGTTTAGGATACAGAGACAGGTAGATNTCTGAGTTCAAGGCCAACCTGAATAACATGGAAAAGCAATGAAGGAAAATTCCAGACATCTACCTCAGGCTTCCTATGCATCCACAGACACAGGAATGCACTCTCACAGGTCTGTGTAAACACACATATACACATGAAGGCATACCCCACACACATGCACCTGAAAAGAAGAAAAAGGCTAAGCCTATAGTACTATAATCCCAGAGTGAAATGATGGTTTAGTCTAGAATAAAATAGAATTGCAGTAAAGTGAATTGATGTGTATTCAATTTAGTGATTCAATCACTGTATATGATTTGATCAATAACCAGTCAACAATATTCTGTTCCAGTTACCACCAAACCTCTTCTTACAATATTGAAAAAGGCAGTCCTAACGACTCANGGAAAAAAAAAGAATTATTAATTTCTCAAAACCAACTATCTATTCAGTCTTAACAATAGTTAACATTCATTTATATTCCCTTCAGGTTTTCAAAGATAAAGTATTAAATCTTGATTATGCACGGCCAAGTGTAAGTGAAACTTCAAAAACTCCAATGAGATAGCAGAAAATTGGGTCTTTTAAGAAGAAAGTCTCCAACACAAAGAGATCTTATTAAATTGGATCACTAAGTGGTACCTAATTTACTAGGCTGCATATAGAAATGACTAAATATTTAGGAGTAGAACCTGAGAAGCAAGCTCAATATAGCTACAGAAAATTTCAAATACTGAAGTGTTGAAGCATCTATCTCAGAGGAAATCTTAGCAGTTCTAAGTTTACTTATCAGGAAGCTGTGTAATAAGCAAGAAATCCTAGTCCATTTCCAGAAAAACACAAATAAATTAGCCAATAGAACAAGCAGATATTGGGCCTCATAAAAACACTTCCTGCTGGGCAGTGATGGTGCACACCTTTGATCCTAGCACTCAGAAGGCAGAAGTATGTGGATCTCTGTGAGTTCAAGGCCAGCCTGCTCTACAGAGTGAGTTCCAGGAAAACTCAGAGAAAGAAGGGCTACTCAGAGAAACTCTGTCTCAAAAAAGAACAAAACATAAATATTACGGCAATTATACAGTCAGCTCAATTATTTATATATTTTATCAAGATAGCTTTATTTTAGAAACAATTTACAGAACGGGGGGAGGGAGCAGGTACAGGGACAAACAAGAGAGCGACACAATCCAGAGGAGAATTCTAGCTAGATCTTCAATCTGCCTTCCAAGACAAGCAATCCCGAAATGGCGAGTGAAATGAGAGAGAGGTCACATAGCATCCCAGATCTTTTAAGGGGCTCAGGTTTTGACCACGCCTTAAAAGGGAGGTCTTAGCTACCTGGCTAAAGGGGCCGCCTTACAGCTAAAAGCCAAAATAGCTATCCACTACACATAACAAATAACACTTCCCACCATTTATGTGAAATACATAAGGAAGGAAGATGTTGCTAATGGATCAAATGAACCAAAGTGTTCATCAGACATAGACCATCAATAAAGAGAATAAAGCAGTAGGTATTAAAGTAAGAAATTATCATACAACCCCCCCCCCTTTCCATGTAGTTTGATGTTGGAAGCTGCTTGCATGTTATTGATCTTTCTATTGGGGCCACCCTAAGCTCATTTCACATCTATAGTGAAATCTCAGGTAGCTGAATGGTCACCTAGTGGCTCAATAAGGATTTCTCCAAATTTGAAGGATAAATCTGCCTCATCACCTATATAACCATGTTTGTTGAAGTGCAAATAAATGGAAAGGCAATGAGCTCTATCAAATCCCCTTTTGTATAGATGATGGAGATTAAAATGGTATTAATGATGATGAATTATCTCATGTTAAAATGTTAATTGTGATTATCATGTCAGCTACTAAGACAATAACCAAAAGAGATAGAAACACAGTAAACTGGACTTAGTTTCTGTGCAATGATCTTATCCTAGAACACTGCCAAACTCATCTACTCATTAGATATATGAATCGCTATTACTGTTAATTCATTGGAATTATGTCACCTCATCTGCAAAGTNGGAGGCAGCATGTTTTTGTCTTAATGTAAATTTTTATGCAACTAATAGACTTTAAATATTTTAATGATAAAGTACTCTATTTCATTATTCATAAATTATGAGGGTTTGTTATTTTCTAAGAGTTTTTACCTTGTATTCAGGCCTTTGATTTTATTGGCTAATCCCTGAGAATTCAAATTAAATGATCTTGTAGCTATGTAACACATTCCTGGGAGCAGGAACTGTTTTCTATTTGATGGTAAACAATTTAATGATGAATAATTATCCATTTTCCTAAATAAATTACAGTGAGGTCAAGAAAGAATGAGCTGCTGGCAGTAGCTGCTTGTAGAAGATAAGGAGTAACTAATTACAGTGACAAACCTATGAAAAACAGTGACTCTTCAGGACTGCTGCACCACCCTCTCCTCACTGGACACACCAGCCCAGATCCATTTTGTAAGTTCCACTTTAGAGCCATTCAGTCCAGGATCTAAAATCTCCTAAGCACTCCTTTCTATTTCTTTTTTTAACATGCCTTATGGGCTAGGGGTGTAGTGCAGTGGCAGAATGCTTACCTGCCATTCATGTGGCCCTCAGTTCAACCCCCAGCACTACAGAAAAAGTATTTATTGTGTGTATTTATGTATTTATGGTCATTTGAATATACACATATTAATGTAAATTATGCATATGCATAACTTACACATATGCATATATGCACATATGCATCGTGAAGAGATTCCTAATATCAGAGATGTTAAACTAAGAGTTTCTTTTTTACTGCATATTAAGAGAATCCAAAATCTACTCTCAAACCATTTGTACTATAAAATGTAGTGTTGGCTGTTAGTAACTATAGTCCTGGTATCTTATGTTAAATATCTAAACATACTCACTGGAAATACCAAGCTTTTACTTTTTTTTTTTATTCAAGCACAGAAATTACAATGGAATTAGAATAAATGGACAAATAGCTGGAGAGTTGGTAAGAGGAAAAAATAGTTGCATTACATCTAGTGGTATGTATAGTATACATACAAAAAAGTTATGGAGAAAAGTATAAATCTCTACTGTGTGATCTCACATTCCCAGCACCTGTCACAATCAAGCAAAAATTGTCCTACTCTGAAAGACAGACTAAGACCCCATCTATAACTCAAATGACTCTGAAGTGTGGTAGGGATATATGTGTAGTAATCTGATTCTGTAAGATAAGAAGTAAAGTATGGAGAAAAAGCTTGTTGATTTTGCCTCCCAAGCTTTCCTAGTAGAAGGGGAATGAAATGAATGAGGACAACATGAGCTTCAGTTTGAACACTCTGTGGAAATATCAACAGGTAAATCTTATGAGACAAATCTCAAGTTTGTACCCTGTAGGTACATGAAGTGATATAGGCCAACTAGCAAAAGATCTGAGATGAATACTACAGCAGGTTTTGGATTCTGAGATGTTTAATGGCATTCCAATGATAAGGATTATCATAGCACTCTGCTCTTGGAAGCATCATTTTTATTCATTTGTTGCAGGAGATTTTGGCAGTGTCTTTAGATGAAGATGTAATAATTGAACAATTCTATATAATATATAAACATAACTATTTTACAGGTGTAGATCAGGAACTGCAGGCCAGTGTACACAGAACTGAGGTCCTATAAGTAACCAGATACATATATCATAGCATTGCTAATCTATAAATTATCTAAATGGTAAAAATAAATAGACTATGTTAACATGACTGAATGTACAAATATAGGAACAAGGCAATAAAAATGCACACTGGTGTTCAAAACCATATTCATCAGTGTCTAAATTAAACCATTCAAAATAATAGACTTATGGTTAAATGGAAAGCATACAAATTAAAATCTTAAATAACATGTAAAATCAAATTATTTAATTCATCAGATAAAAACTTGTCATGATAAGAAATTAGTTCACGCAAAAATTCAAGTGTGATATTAAAGTTTACACCTTACGGCAGATGATTGTTCAAATGTGTTCACTATATTAATTTATCTGAAGTATTTTTGCATTATCTTAACATTAGAAAAAGAAATACATTTTATCTTTAAACTTTCATCAAGAATCCATGTCAAACTTTATTCTAGTTGTTTTTCAGAACTTTTGGATTGTTTTTCATGCTATCTCCTCTGTAAATGGTGGATGTTTTTATTGTGACTGCATTTTAAGCCCCGCCTTTAATTTCTGTAATAGCTCACTACATGGATAGTGGTATTAGACAAGTCTATCTCATTCCTGATTTTAATAAAAATGTCCGTATTGTCCCTCAACATGGGACATGAGAAGTATNACAATTTGATGGGGGAAATCTTTACTNTAGAAGTTGAGCATCTTAAACAATTATATTATGCAATTATATAAAATGTATGCATTAATTTCAATACATATTTAGAAAGATAATAATACATATTTAGAAAGATATCCTGACCAATTTTGAGGATATTTCAAAATTATCAGTCTTGTNTCTATTAGTGTGGAATTAGCACTTAGACTCTTCTAAGATTGAAATGTCTTTCCTTCTCTATGCACTTTTACAGNTAGACAGCTACTGGATATAATTTTATCTTGGAGGTAAGATAAATCAATAGTTTTCAAATTGTATCTTTCAAATCAGGTAGCCCCCTTATATTAACTCTATAATTTTTCATTTAAAATGCTGTTTTATTTATTCATCGAAAGAGCATGCACCCATAGCAATGATTTATTCTTTGAATATTTACTCAAATATGTGCATAAAGCCATCTAGTGGTCTCATGGCTGAGTCTCACACAAATATTACAACTTTTGATGTTTGCATTTCAGTCTGAGTTTCTAGTTTTTTTAGTTTATTTTAATGGCATATGTCTTTAAAATGAATTGGCAATAGCTTCTTACTCTCTTACCATCNTTTTTACCTTTATCTGCAGTCATGTACCTTGAATTGATGAAATATTTCTCTGTCATTTTATTCTATCATAAGCTTTATTAAATGTGAATTTGTTGGAGGTAGTAGAGAGGCACATGAACTAACTCAAAGAATAATTATTTTGGCTTTATTCATTCTTTTCTCACTTTTTTTCTGTTAGTTAATTTAGCTTTTTTTCTTTTTGCTTTCTTAGGGTTCTTATGTAATCTTTCTCTATTAAGTCATGTATTTTAATATGTTAGCTTCCTTTCAAATGTCTCAGCTGCTGCTATTTTTACCTTCTATGTTACCTGTATTCAGGGTGTTGATTGATGCTGTTACTTTTCTGATATATTTCAAGGTTCTTCTTGTCACAGAGAGTGTAGCTCTGTGTCCAATTTCAAGCAGGCCTTAACTTCTTTTTTTTTTTAATATTTTTAACCTATTGTTCATGAAAAGTCTATTAACAGCTAATTGCAATGATTTGGTCATTAACTCTATATTGTTCTTTGTTAGCATTTGTTGATCTGAAATTTAGATAAGAGTGGATGTACCATTTTTTCAAATTTGCATTGGTTTTCAAAGACACCTTATAATAAAAAACTATGACTTTGTTTTTGAAATTTTTCAAGCAATTTCTCCTTATATATTACTTTTCCATTATTTTCTTCATTGTGTTCTCCATAAACATTTGCAAATATTTAATTGAGTTTTCACTGTGCATCCATACCTCTATTACTTGCATAATTTATTATTTCTCTCTTTTTGTTACATTCTGGTAACTCAGTTTCTATTTTAAAAAGGCTGCCTAAATGTAAAACAAGAAAAGTAATAGCAAAGTTCGTGTTTCAAATAAATGACTCTGTCAGACTTCACAATATTNTCATTTTCCTAAAAGTATTGCTGTAGGAATAAAAACAGAAAATAATAAGAATATCTGCCATGCAGCCAAACCAAAAGATACTAACTTTAGCTCAACCATATGGCTAGATCATGAAAAATAAAGCAACACCAGCTTTAGAATAAACTAGGAAATGCTGAACAAGTATTCACTGGCACAAACTTTTTCTGTGCAGCTGTGTAGCGAAAGATAGGGTTGTGAAACAATAGAGGTATACTTTCAGGAAACTCACAGTTCATGTGATAGTTGGTTTTAAAAGTCAACTCTCAACGACTTAGAATCTTCTGAGCAATGAGTTTCAATTGAGGAATTGCCTGTATTAGGTTGTCCTATGCATGCATCTATTTCACTGGTTTTTCTGAT
>LZPO01017501.1:27290-44383 GCA_001675575.1 Neotoma lepida | reverse complement strand
AGTCAGAGGGTATTGCTAAAGTCTAGAATTCCAGAGGTATGTATGGTTTAGCAAATGCAAATCTAGTTTAGAGGAGGGAGTGACAAGATGGATTCTTAGATGTTATCAGAGGTGAAGACATCTACAGTTAGGGAAGAATATAGACTAGGGAAGACAAAATGTTTTAGGAGGAGGTGGCATGTTCCTGCCCAGCACCATGACAGATGGAACAGGGCACAGAGACTGACACACAGGCTCAGGGAAGACTGCCCCGGGTTCTGAGGAGGAAGCATATTCCTNCCCAGAGGTCTGTGTTGATGTCTGTAAATCCTGATACCACCGAAGGCCCAGAGGATGGGGCTGTACAGAATTGGCTCTGCCCCTCACTGGCTACAATACTAGGGAGAACTGGTTCTGCCCTTCATTGGCTGAAGCACTCAGGAGAGAGGGTCCTACCCCTCACCTGGACAGCACAATAGAGCTGACTATGTTTCCAGCCAGCAGCATANGCTAGCTGACCCTGAAGGCATGAGAATGGGAGAGCAGGTCACACCATTCTCATCTGCCACGTGGTATCGAGGGTGAAGGAAAGATGCCCTCCTCCCTTAACCCCTCAACACCTGCAGCAGGTGGGGGACCTGATTCAATCCCTCATCAGCTGCAGCATTCAGAAGAATGGGCCCCAAGCCTTGCCTGGGCATACAATAGAACTAACTCTATAGACAGGGGCAGGGGTGTGTGGTGATATTTTATTTGTGTACCCCAATAAAACTTATCTGGAGATCAGAGAAAAAAGCCAGCTGCTATATTAAAGATAGAAGTCAGGAAATGGTGGCACAAGCCTTTAATCCTAGCATTCAGGAGACAGAGATTCATCCAGATCTCTGTGAGTTCAAGGCCACATTGGAAACAGAGCCAGGTATAGTGGCATACGCCTTTAATTCCCAGCACTCGTTAACCATAAAGGTCTGGAGGTTTGTACAGACAGACAGGAAATGATAGAGCTGGGCAGGAAGAGGAAAGTGATGTAGCTGAGCAGAGAGAGGAAGTGAGATAGCAGGGCACAGAAAGGATATAGGCATGAGCATACAGGAAGTAGCTCTCTCTTTGGCTGAAGATTTCCTAGCAGTAAGAACAGGGCTAGCTTCTTTCTGCTTCTCTGATCTCTCACTTTTCACCCCAATATCTGCCTCCAGGTTTTTTATTAATAAGACCATTTAGCAATTCGTCTTACAGGGATGAGCCAGCCCTGTGGGTGTGAGAGGGATACAGCTGGTACCACCTCCCCTGGTGGTGTGGTAGTGGGAGTGAGGCATAGATGCCCTCCCCCGTTGCTCCTACTGCCTCAAGCTAGGGAGGGAGCTGACTCCCCCAGTTATGAGCTACAACACTTGGGAAATGGAGCCCCTCACCTCNTCTGGGCAGCACAGCAGAGATAATACTATTGATGCAGGCATAGGTGAGCTACCTCAGGAATGNGAGTGTAGAAGATCTGGTACCACCTGTCATCTACCATATGGTGGCATGGGTGAGGGAGAGAGGCCCTCAACCTCCCCTGCCCCTCTATGTCTGAGGAAGGTGNGCAAGCTGGCTTAGAGGTCATAAGAGCAGAAGAGCTGCTCCTGCCCCTCACTAGCTGCAGCACTCAGGAGAGCAGGCCCTGCACCTCGCCTGGGCAGCATAATAAAGCTGACTCTGTTGGCAGAGGTGTGGGTGAGCCAGTCCCGAAGTTGTGAGTGTGGGAGAGCTGCCCCAACTACTCATCTGTCATGCCGCAGTATGGGCAGGGGAGAGAACCCTCCCTTACCTCCTTGCCCCATACTGCCTGTGACAGAATTGGAAGCTGACAGTAGAGCTGGCCCTGAAGGTGTAGGTGCAGGAGAGCTGACCCTGAGGGCATGAAAGCAGGAGAGCTGGCCCCACTCCTTGCTCATCACTGCAAGAGGTGCACTAGCCAAGGCAATGCTGGAGAGATCACCCTGGTGGTGAAGATGGGGAGAGATGGCAGGCTGAGCAACCCTGAAACTGCGCAGGTCCCGAACCAGGGTTATGAGTTGGCCCACCTCAACATTAACCCCACTTATGATCTGCTGGAGCATGTGAAGGGGCCTGTCCTGCAGACCCAAAGCTGCAGGATATACACGACACAGGGCAATAACAAGATATCCAAGNAAAGCATCCCATTGAGGGCCCTGGATCAATAGTGTAGCAGAAACCAGAGGCCTTGAACCAGACCAATGATTCTTTGTGATGAGCACAAGCAAGTGAAGATATATGGACAAAAGGGTTTTATGGCATGACTCACTGTGTCACACTACAGCTTCCATGATGAGATTTTTCCTTTTTTCTTTTTTTTTCTCTTAAATTTTATTTTATTTATTTATTTATTTACTTTATTTTTTTTTTATTTTGGAAGGGGGAGATTGCAAGAGCAAAGAGTGGATATGAAGGGACAAGCAATGAATGGGATTCACATGCATGATGTGAAAGGCACAAAGTATAAATAAAAAGGAGTTTAAAATTAAAAAAGAAAAGTTTTGGTAATATGTTAGGTTTTCCAAATAAAGGTTATTTCTTTTTTCTGTTTAAATGTGAAATGTACTCCCAAAGCCTTACAGGCATGAGTTTGTGGGCTCTGGCTGGTCTCTCTGTTTGGGGAATTTTTTTGGACATGGGGCAGTCTTTGCATGTTATACCAGCTTCTGGTTCCAGTCTTGGCTTCCTGATCTGNCAGTGTGTGTGACCCACAGGAGCAAATTCTTACCACCTCAGATATGATCTCTTACTACCATGTTTCCCTGCCATGATGGCCTGTCCTTCTACNCTATGAGATAACATGAACCTCTTCCCCTCTATGCTGCTCCTGCTAGGTATTTGATCACAGTGACAAAAGAAATAACTAGCATATCCTTCTATAATAGGACTTGGGAGGGGATATGTAAAAGATTGAAGATAAGAGTTAGCACACTGAAGAAAATCAGGAACTAACAACAGTGTAGTTGGACAGAATTGAACTTAGAGAAATATAAAAGTGTTGTTATAAATGAAAGGCTGTTATTTCATTATGCAAATAGTTATTAAGTTCTATAATATCCCATGCACATAATGTATGTGTAACTAAATGTAACTAAANAAAATATAAAAATCCTTTCTAATAGAACTTATGGAGGAAACAAATATAATTCTACTTAAATGTAATGGAAATTCAATGCTATTTCTTGCCAAGAATAAAATACAATTGATAGTTTTCCAATGGTAATATCAGACAAGCAATCAAGGACAGAATGGTAAATCCAACTTGTTTCGTGGAGTATGAAAAAATTGAAAAGATATATTTGAGGTATCTTGCAGAGTAAGGGGGGGTCTCCTAGACAAACAAGCAGGTGGTAAAAGGAGCAATCCATGAGTCATCAAATCTAATTACAATAGGAAAGCTCTTCAAAGAAAGGTTAAAAAAAAGTGGGATGCTGAAGCAGAAGGNACAAATTTGCAACAGATTCAAATCATGGAGGACAGAAATGACAAGCTTGTCAGACGTCACTGGCAGGTAAGACATAGGATAAAGAATTAGCAATCAGTATGACCTCTATGTTTGTCTACCTCTTACAGAGATTTACCAGAAGCCAGGTTTTTCTTGAGGACTTTCAGAGTAGACAGGGCACATAACTCTTTGGGAGAAACCTTGGATATACATAAGAGAAGACACAGTATGATCTGATAGGTTGATGTGTAAGATCCTGACTTTTTTAGGCCTGAAACCCCCATACTCTTTAGGCCTGAAGCCCCCCTTGGGAANGAGAAACTAAAGCCAGAGCAGAACTGTTAAACTACTGTTTAACCACAGTCAAGATTTCTGTTAAGATATGCTGCCCAACCNTTGCTCAACCACAATTGGAGGTTTCTGGTAAAAAGATAATTGCTCAACTNTAGTTAGGATAATTACAGGTGTTCCGGGGAAAAGTCACTGTGACCTTTGTGTGTGTGTAAATCCCCTAAAAGTTCTTGGGAAAACCTCAATTGCTTGACCACTGGATGTCACAAGATATTCAGGTGATCGTGATTCCTTGACTCTGGAATGTCCCAACTCTAGTCTCCATGGTGATGAGCTAAATTTTGTGGAAAGTCCCTAGACACGAACCAATCAAAAATGAATCTGTATGAAAACTGTAATTTTGTGGGTTTTGCCTTTAAAAACTGTGTGTGATTGCAGTTTGGGGCTTCTCTTGCTCTGTGAAGTAGAGACGCCCAATTGTACAATTGCCTGAATAAACCCTCTTACTGTTTGCATCAACTGGACTGGAGTCTGGGTTCTTGGGGCACCCTTCCGAGAAGGTAGTACCCTGAATCTGGGGTCTATCAGATGAAGAAGGTGGAAGAGGTCAATCGGGCTTATTCCCAAGACCTTTTCAAACATCTACGTAAAGTGAGGCCCTGTGTAAACAATGGCAATAAAATCATCAATAAAACCAAAAGGAAATCATTTTTATTTTGTCCCACAGAAGAAAGAGTCAAAATATCTTATGAAATTGACGTGAAGATAGAAATATGTGCTATTAAAAGAAAATATAACAAGGAAAGGAATGAAAGGTTTTGTTGAAAACTTAGTATATTTTATGATGGGCTCAGAAGAACAATGTTCCCTCTTTGGTCTACCACTGCTAAGTGTATGCAAGGAAACACAGAGAGCTGACAAAATAGATGAGAGTCACTTCATAATGATATAGAAAAGAATGGTCAAAGCTAGGTAAATGGCAAGTTCCACTTTACACAAGTCAAAGAACAAGCCAAAGATGAAGTATTCATAAACTGAGTCCAGTGTAGGTGATACAGAGTGGAAGGTCCAGTTAGGAACTGACATCAGAGAAATAATAAGATATGTTAGACCTGTATAAGGACTTTAGCTTTATCATAACACTAGATATTGTTGGAGTATTTTGACAAAGCTAATGACCCATTTTGTTGTAAAAGGAGGCTCTGTATACATTGGAGAGGAAAGTCAAGAAGGAGATAATATTTATAAAGACATGAGATAATGGACTTAGACCAAGGTAGACTAGTGAAGGTGATTTAAAAAGGTAGAAACTCACATAAACATGTGCTGGATTTGGCATGTAGGAAATAGAGAAATCAGGAATGACTCAACTCCAAGATTTTGCCCTAAGCAACTGTAAAAAATGCTAACAGTGTGTGAGACAAGAAATCTTTTCTGTGTAGATTTATGTGGGTTTGAATGTACATTCTTTTTAAGAATGACTTCTGTTTTCCTTATTGATCTGAATGTCCTTAACACTAATGAGTAGCTGTTAATTGTCTACTTTTTAATTAATAAGGAATAATGCTAGAAGAAAGAATTTTTAATTAGCTTATAAGAGAAAACTCAATTTTGGATAAAACTCATTTTGGGCCAGTAGTCTAAATTATTTGAAGATTAGATGCAGTGCTTTTACTTGAGTAGCAAGGAAATTGAAGACAAAATTACTGGTGAAGACGTATTGCTGGTACTAAGGGAAGCTGTTAAAATCATAATGTCAGTGTCTTGGTTTTAGCCCCATGAGTCTTCCTTCATATTTTTCTTGATGTGATACAGAACATTATTTTAGTAGTGCCATGGTCATTTTCAAACTGCATTTTTTATTCATGTTTACCTTGACTTTCTCTCTCTGTTGCTTATATTTTCCCTCTTAGCAAGCCAAGAGTTCAAAGTCTTATAATACAAGAAGTTAAGGAGGATTCAGAGGCTTCTGTCACACAGAATGTCAGCTGGTTTCATCCTCTGATTCTATCTCTCTAAATTTTCTCAATATCATAAAGAATTTTCACAAGTCTAAAGTATGACTTGATGGACCATTTTATTGAAAACTATCACATGGTATGGCTATACAAGGTCAACAATTACTGTCCAAATGCCAGAATGCATTGGTCCTCAGTCACCTGCCCTAACAGATAATCTAGCATGTTCCACAGAAGGTCTATTCAAGAATTAAAAGAATTCTACATATTACAGTGAGTAAACATTGGAATTTTAGGTAAACCTGCTGCATTCCCTCTGATTCATAATTCAAATAGGCACCAAATGCTGGAGACTTTACCTTTTCCTGGGAACTTTTAAATCCAGCCTGGTGAAATAATTTCTCAGTCAGCTGTTCTGGGTTATCTGACATACGAATTTAAGATTTGGTACAAGTATCTCTGTTAGCCACAAACAGCTTTAGAGATTGTGAGAAAGGGAAAAGATCAGAATTCCTAGCTGCTGTATCGTTTCAAGCCTTTGGTACCCTGCTGTGTTTAGTCCAGGTAAAAGAATTTCCAAATGAGCTTTCCAGTTTCCTTTCTGACATTTTTCCCTTGTTCAATATATTGGCCCCAAATTCTGACAAATACTTTTGTCAGAACTGTGGTTATTTTGACATTTTGATTTTTGCTCAGCTCAATGAAGTTTGATTGGCAAAGCAAACACACACATGCACGTGTACACACACAATCACACATACACATTTAAGGCATATAATATATTTTGATTTCTTTATATGTATATAGTTTAGTTGTTATGAGCTGCATGATTGTAGTAAGAATTCAGCTGAATATGATAAAGCTATACATAGAAAAATTCCAGAAGACTAAGCCAAATCTCAAGGAGTATTTGGGGTTATTTGGCTTTTAATGTATCAGCTGTTTTCCAGCTATGAAGTTCATGTACACTCATAACTTCCCCCAAGAACTTTTAACAGTATATTTTACCTGAAATTCTTCTCAAACATTCTATGACAAAACAGCAGTCTCCTGAATTAAGGTAAACACCCTTCCAGAGACACTGCCTTGGAGACAAGATGCATAACTTTATTTCTTGTGTAAATGAAGCTCAGACCCTCTTTCCTCTCACAGGTCAAGTGGCATTCCAGAGCAACTGACTCAGAGCAAAAGGGTTTTTTTTACATACCAGATGCAGTGAAATATTGAAGCAGAATTACTAGCTCCAAGCAGAGTTGCCCCTCCTGACCAGGAAGCAACAAGGCAAAGTTTTTGGCAGATTGTAGGTTAATTGAGTCGGCACAGGAGAGTAGGAGAGGAAGAGACAAAAATGGACAGAGGATTGGAGGATAAAGATGAAGTAGAGAGCAAAAGAGCTTAGTTAGAACTAGGACAATGAAAGGACAGGAAGAAAAGGGACAGAGAGGAGCTGAATATGAGAAGAGAACTGAAGCTGTGTAGATAGAATTTTGTCTTAGAGGAATAAAGTGAATGGACGTAAGAGCACGGTGTACTTAGATTCAGTTTCCACAGACTATCCCAGCCATTAGTAGTGTCTCTTCTAGGCCTCTAGGAAGGAGACTATTTAGAGGCTGGACCTCAAAAGTTTCNGAAATTTACTGATTATCATAATTAAGCTAATTAACATATGTGTCTGTCCTAGCTAATATCAACTAACAAATTGACACAGCCTAGAATTATCTGCTAGGAAAACCTTGATTAACAAGTTGCCTAGACAGTTTCTCAGAAAATTGGGAATCAATCCACCTGAAGACCCAGCTATAGCACTCTTGGGCATATACCCAAAGGAAGTTCAATCATACTGCAAGGACACTGGCTCAATTATGTTCATAGCAGCTTTATTCATAATAGCAAGAATCTGGAAACAACCTAAATCCCCCTCATCTGAAGAATGGATAAAGAAAATGTGGTACATTTACATGNTGGAGTATTACTCAGCGGTTAAAAACAATGACATCAAGGAAATTAAAAGACAAATGGATGGGACTAGAAAAAAATCATCCTGAGTGAGGTAACCCAGACCCAGAAAGACAAACATGGTAGGTACTCACTCATAAGTGGATATTAGCTATAAAGTAAAGGATAACCATGCTGTAATCCACAGACCCAGAAAGGCTAGGTAACAAGGACGGCCCAAGGAGGGAAGCATGAATCTTCCTGGGTANAGGAATTAGAAGAGATCTACTGGGTACACTGAGGACNGGTGGAGATGGGAACTTGGGGGATCAAGTTGGGGAATGGATGGAGGGGAAGAATACTGAAAGAGATGACTAGAAAGAGTGGTCATTTTGGTGTCAGGTAGAAACCTTGATGCAAGGGAAACTGCCAGGAGTCTACAAGGATGACCCCTGCTAAGACTCCGAGCAGTAGTGGATAAGTAGCCTGAACTAGCCATCTCCTGTGATCAGGTTGGTGACTACCCCAATTGTTATCAGAGAGCCCTCATCCAGTAACTGTTGGAAACAGATGAAGAGACCCACAGCCAAACATTAGGTCTAGCTCAGGGAATCCTGCTGAAGAGAAGGATTGTAGGAGCCAGAGGGGTAAAGGACATCACAAAAAACCCACAGAAACAACTNACTTGGCTNGTAGGAACTCACAGAGTCTGAATCAACAACCAGAGAGCCTGCATGGAACCGACNTAGGCCCTCTACATATATGTGACAGTTATGTAGCTTGGTCTACTTGTTAGACTCATAACAATGGGATCATGGGCTGTCCCTAATGCTCTGGCTGGCTCTTAGGAACCTATTCCTCATACTGGCATGCCTTGACTAGCCTTAAAACAAGGGGAGGTACTTAGTCTTACAGCAATTTGATATGCCATGCTTTGTTGATAACCATGGAAGACCTGTCCCTTTCTAAACAGAAACAGAGGAAGAGTGGATTGGGGGAAGGGAGAGGGTGTTGGAATTCCTGGCCACTCCCCCAACTAAGTGACCTCACATGCACATGTGCAAAGGAATCCCTGCCTCTTCCTCCCCTCTCTTCCTCTCTTCCTCTCTTCTCTCTGCATGTGCCCACGCTCTGTCTCTCTCTCTCCCTCTCTCTACTTTCTAATAAAGCTGATACTAGGTTTTGTCATGCCTCGTGACCTTTTCTCGCATGGTAACTGCGGCTGTAACTAAATAACTAACTAACATTGGTGCCAAGACTAGGCAGGCTCTCCTGGCAGGACACTCTATGCCCGGGACCCTGTGCTGAAGTTCTGCTCTACGCACAACTGCTGCCTTTTCCATTTGCCCAGCCACCAAACCGCTCCGCACACACACCAGTTGCACCAGGGGTGATTTTTCCCTTCCCAACCCCTCGCCACTTCCCAGGGCTGTAGTTTGAGTTGTATTTCTTGTTGTTGGACCCACTGTGTCCTCAGGCTGCATAGGGCCCACAGACTTCACTGACTCGACGGGGTGATAAATGCTGTGGACTCCGAGGGAGTCACTGCCTACGCCAGCTAAGGGCGCCATTTCTCAATTGACGAAGAGTTAAAATGGCCTGTGCCTACTTATAGACCCATTCCTCCTTGTGTCCAGGACCTTGTTGGAGGGTCATTGGTTTTCTTTCATTCTTATTTTATAGACTCATTCTGCCTTGCATCAGGGACCTTGGCCTTTTGGGTCATTGNGTTTTCTTTTCTTTTTACTTTATATACCTTGGCTTTGCGTCTGGGACCTTGCCTTGGTTCATTGTGTTTTTTTTTTTATTTCTCTCTCTCAGCTGCAGTCATAGGACATAAGGCTTCTTCNTCNCACCCTTCTTCTGAGAAATATGGCTGCTTAATGGCTGCTTGGACCCAGATATTTCATGGGAATTACCTAACTTCTACAGCAAACAGGCAAATAAAAAGAGTTACCTTATCTCCAAGCTTTCTACCTAACCACTAAACCCTCCTTTTCTGCATCTTTCTCTTCTGCCCACATGTAAAGCTAACCCTGGGGAATCTCTGACTCCAAAGAACTTCCACCTATCTGATTTCCACTCAGGTCCAAAGAACTTCCATNCTCCAGTAATGGGTAGGCTCTCCGGAACTCTAACTTCTGCCTATCTGTTCCACTCTGCTCTCCGGTACTGGGCAGGCTCTATGGTATCAGGCAGGCTGCTTCTGCCCAACTCTGGCTCTTACCTTAACTCTTCCCACTCCCTTCCTCTCACTCTCAAGCTGCCTTAAGAAACAGAGAGGTCTGGAAGCAGGCTAGGATGCCTGCAAATGGTTTTCACCAAAACAATCCTGCCCACCCACCCGGGCCTGAGGCAGTTTCTGATTAGGATTGCACATTGGGATTAAAATAACCCAGATGTCTCTATAGCCAAAAATCAAGGTATGAAATAAAATCTGCCCCATGTCTCCCAGAGCTTCCTGGCATCAGGGCTAACTTAAGCATNTGGAGAGAGTGCTCATCTCACATCCACAAACAGAGTCTCAGCTGTGGCTTTCAAGGTACCATGGAAGAGATGATAAGAGCCTGTGAACAAAAGTGCCAAATGCTGGCACATGCTATCCGACTGGCAGCTACCTAAAGGCTTCCAGGTCCCTGTTTTAAGTGGTAGAGAAGGCCATTGAGATTTTTGCTTGCCCTGCCCCACGTGGGCCAAACAGTGCCCCTCTCACATCCACAGGCAGAGTCTCAGCCGTGGCATTCAAGGTACCATGGGAGAGATAATCAGAGCTTGCTAACAAAATTGACAAATGCTGGCACATGCCATCTGACTGGCAGCTGCCTAAAGGTTTCCAGGTCTCTGTTTTAAGTGGTAGAGAAGGCCACTGAGCTTTATGCCTGCCCTGCCCCACGTGGGCCAAACTGGGCCTTGTCCAAAGGGCCACCAAGAGGAACACTGACTGCCCTCCTGCACCTTGTGGTATGGGAGCATCAGGCCAGAACCTCCTAGGCTTGGCCATGGACTCACAGGGAGCCTGGGACAGCCATTATTACAGCATGGGGCAATCCATCTCCTTCCCTTTGGATGCTGGAGCCACTTACTCAGTCCTGGAGGAGTCTTGGGGTCTACCTCTCCTTCTTATTTCCCTATTGTTGGGATAGGGGGACAGCCTTACCCACCTCACCAGACCCCACCAATTAACTGTATTTTCAGAGATATCCCTCTCATCCACACATTTTCAGTTGTGTCAACCTGCCCTGTGCCCCTAATGGGAAGAGATTTTCTAGCCAAGTTAGGAGCTTTATTTCATTTGCTCCCCCCATGTGCCTTACTCCAGACCTGTCAGCAGAGCCTCTCCTCATACACAGTGTGCCACAGACAGGACCCTGCTCTCTCAAGTTCCAGAGGACCAATTCCAGAAGAACAAGGTACCAACCCACAAGCTTTTCCTTCCTGGTTCCCTCTCCTAATTAACTACTCAGTTAATTGTTACAGGGCCCACCATAGAGCTGAAGGATGAGAGCCATCAAGTATACATCCAGGCAGTAAAGAACAGTAACAGTCCAAAGGTATTTATACCACAGACCAAAAAGGGTCTGGGTTGCTTCTTAATATATTTAAAAATTTCTTTAAGCTCCAGAAACCAGCTTAAATTCATCTGGACAAAATGGATTCACTTCAGAAAAAGTATAACCCCAAAACTTTACTGGTTCCAGATCCCCTCCCTCACCCTGGGACCCCCCTCCCAAGGTAAAAGCTGGATAAAATAGATCTGCTTCAGAATAAGTATAACCCAAAACTTTACTGGTCCCGGGATCCCCTCCCGCACCCTGGGACCCCCCAAGGTAAAAACTTTTTTTCTAAGCTTTTCTCTGTCTTACCAGTGCTCTCTCAGACACAAGCAGCCAGAGTCCCAAGCTGAGAAAATGGACAACTCCAAAGCAACAGAGGACAACCCACCATCCCAGAACATCCTGGTAACTTCAGAAGTCCCCTTCCCTATCCCCCTCACCCAGAACTCTGATGCCCACCAAGTCAGCTGGAAGCAGTTCTTGGGAGACATGGTGCCCCCACTCTTGTTCACCTGCCTTTTTTTATAATAAGCAAAGAGTCTGGAATGTTGGAGTTACTGGCCACTCCCCCAGCTAAGTGACCTCACATGCACATGTGCAAGGGAAATCCCACCTCTTCCTCCCTCCCCTTGTCTCTCTTCCTCTCTTCCTCTCTCCATGTGCCCACTCTCTCTCACCTCTCTCTCTCTCTCTCTCTCTTTCTCTCTACTTTCTAATAAAGCTCTGATACTGGGTTTTTCTTGTGCCTCACGACCTTTTCTCACACAGTAACCACAGCACTGCAACTATTAACTAACAGAGGGGATGGGAGGAAAGGAGGGAGGGGAAACTGAAATTGGGATAAAAAAAAAAAGAGGTTGTCTAGATATGATTGGCCTGTGGATGTGTCATTTGGAGATGGTCTTGATTATTAATTGATGCAGCAAGGTCCATCCCTCTGTGGGTGACCCCATTCTTCTGCAGGTGGTGGTCTTTTGCTTTATATTATAAATAAATAGATAGATAGATAGATAGATAGATAGATAGATAGATAGATAAGTAGACTTGTAAATTGTAAATTTATAAATTGTGAATAATATTTATACGAAGAATAATAAGGTCTGAGCCTGTGGATGAACCAAGAAGCAAGCCAGTAAGCACGGCTCCTCCATGGTTTCTTACTAAGTTTCTGCTCTGCTTTACTTCAGTGATGAAGTGGGACCTGGAAGCATAAACCAAATAAACTCTTTCCTCCCCTAAGCTGCTTTTAGTCAGTGTATTTTACCATAGCAACAAAAAACAAACTAAAGAGAAAAGTGGGGTGTTGCTGTGGTGGGCCTGGCTAAGTTGGCTTTTGTTTTTGTTTATATGCCTTTGTATTGTTTGGTTGAGTATTGTGGAGGCTTTTGGAATTTTGAATTGGGGAAGCCATTGGGTGCTCAGAGCTTAATGAGCTATTGTAGCAGAAGCTTGGAAGATGAGAAAGCTGAGAGAAATGTAGAGGATGGATGCCTCACTTGTGAAGCTTTAGAGGGACACAAAGACTCAATCAGGCCATTTGTGTGGTATGTTGGATTAATAATCTATAGTTTCTGCTCAGCTGGAGCTGAATAGTCAGCTGTGATTAAGATGATATTAGCCTTATTGAGGTGAAACTTCCCTCCCTCTCTGAGACAGTTGGAATGATTTCTCATTATCAGCACAAAGAAGATGTTGTTCAGGGGGATCAGGACTGTATCTTAAGCTGCTAACCAATCTTGGCAATGTGTAAGAGTATAACACACGATACCACTGGGAAGGCATGAGGTATGCAAAATTGAGGGGATCGTAGAGAGTGGCCAAGATCCGGTACCGTGTGACATGGTCAGGGTCCCTTTGATGACATAAGAGAGGCCATTGGTAAAGATGCAGCCTTAGTGGCAGTAGAGATTTCAGAATACTGGAGATGCTAGGACTGTGGGAAATCTGCTGAGAACAGCCAAGGTATGAAGGGGAGCCAGCTTGAAACTAAGGTAGGATGTTTGTGCTGTGGATGGCAGAGATAGAGAACTGGGACTCTCCAAGCCTCTTTGCAGCCTTAAAGTTCATCAGTCAGAGTCCTAGATATCAGACATTGAGTTATTTCCATTGCTGAGTTTGAAGGTTTGCTTTTGTTGAATGTCCCATGGTCTGATTCCTTCCTTTTGAAATAGGAAAATATCTAACTTATTCTTTTTTATTACATAAAAGTCCAGAGTTAAGAGACTTTGCCTTTTAAGGAGATTTTGGACTTTTAAAGTGCTGGAATTTTCTAAAAGATGGTGGAACTTTTAAAATTGTGTCATTTTGCATTATGGTATTGACATGAGATATTAGGAACAAATAATGAAATGCTATGATTTAAAGTAAAATGATCCCATGTCAAGTCGATGAGGAGCAGGGTGTCCTAGTTAGCATTAACTTAGATTTGACATATTCTAGTATCATCTAAGAGGAAAACAATTGACTTGGATCAGATTGGTCTATGGACATTGTAGATCAGTTTGATTATTAATTGATACAGGATGGCCTAACCTACTAAATGCTTTGCCATTTTTTGCCAGATTGTTCTTGCTTACAGATGAAGTATAATTAAGCATGAGCCTATGACTGAGCCTGAGAGTGTGCCATAAAGGAGCATTCTCCCTGATTTCTGCTTTGGATCCTGCCTTGAGTTTCTGTTTGGACTGTGGCCCTGGAAGCATAGACTAAATAAATCCTTTCTTCCCATAAGTTGCTTGTAGTCATAGTGTTTGTCATGACAATAGAAAAAAAAGGTAGCTCAATGGTTCTTAGCCTGTGGGTTGTGACCCCTTTGTCAACCTCTATCTTGAAAAATATTTTCATTACAATTCATAACATTAGCAAAATTACAGTTATGAAGTAGCAACAAAAAATAATTATATGGTTGGGGGTCACCACAATGTGAGAAACAGCATCTGGGAGGTTGAGTACCACTGAGCTAGAATAATATAATCTCACATAGTTGTGATTTGTATGTATGAGATGAGAACACTGCAGCTCTACCCCAAGTGAATTTTGAGCATAAAGCACACTATTATTTGCTATTATTTACTCTGCTCACTAAATTTTTTAGATCTTGAAAGCTGATTTATATAATAATTGAAAGCTTGCATTCTTTGACCAGCATCTCCCCTTTTCTACATTAATTTGGTCACTAAACCTGAGGCAGATATCACCTGAAAGACACACACTGATACATGCTTTTCTAGAGTTAAAGGGAAATTGATTTTGTAGCATATTGTTGGATCATTATGTGATTTTAGAGAATAATACTGTGTTCTTACTGTACCTTATATTTACATTAAAATATTTATTGAATCATTTATATTTTGTTGCAATGAATTATAACACACACACACATAAATATACTGTTTTTAAAACATAGTTTGCTGTCTTGTACTTGTACTATATTAACACAGACTAAATATTTAAATCCTATTGATTTGCCACATCATCTTTAATTTTCAGTTTTTTTGACTACAAAAAAATGCCTTTTCCTCATGATACAGTTGTATATGTGTTATCATTCCTTTTGTTTTTAATTTTTAAGAATTTACAATAGTAATCTAACTGAATGGAATGGACAACCTGGCTAGAAATATTTAGATTTACTCATGCTCCCTCATCTAAAAATTCCAGGACATTGTAACATGAATGGTCTTGAAGAACTCTAAAGACAGTTGGTTTTTGTTTTTCTGATAAATGACTATATTTTGTTATAATTTGCCTATTATTTTAATATCAAAATGCTATAATCTAACTAAGACATTTGTAGTTCACAACCTAATCATATTTAGGGGCAAGTACTATGTTGAGTTATTACATCAATTCATTCTTTTAATTTTTTGTAACATTTTAATTTTTCTTTTATGTTTTGTATTTTAGATGTAGGATTCTTCTGAAATGTGATAGTCTTGTACTTCCCTATCTTTTGTGTTCTCTCCTCCCTGATCTCAAGTTGTTATTGTCTTTTACACTTCTTTTGAATATTGCAAGTAATTTATTACCACTTTAATTCAATTTTCAATGAGATCTCTCCTGAATGGCACTGAGGAGATGGCTCAATGGGTAAAGCACTTGCCGTGCAAGCATGAAGACCCGAGTTTAAATCCCTAGCACCCACATAAAAGGCAGACACAGTAGCATATGACTATAACCTCAGTGCATATACATGAGATAAGAGGCAGAGATAGGAGGGTGCCAGGATGCTGCTGGGATAGTCAAACAGGCATACCCAGTGACAAACAAGAGTCCTTATGTCAAAGAAGATAGGAGATAGGAACCAATACCCAAGGTTGCTCTCTGACCTGTACAGGGGTACCAGGGCACACACTCATCTACACTGCCCGACACAAGCACACACTCACATAAGAGACACATACAGTATTTAAATAATCCAACCAAAATTATCTTTTTGTTTATTATTTCTAGTTTGTTTTTTTTTTCAGACTATGTTTTGAAATTTTTTGATTGATTTTTCATTAGATTTAATTTTTCCTTGGGCTGCTATTTTTTAATGATTTTTTTAGATGCTATTTTTCATTTAGACTTATTGAAATCCAAACCTCATGGAGGGAAGCCTTTCTCCCCCTTCATCTAAGGCTACTTCTACCCAGGTACCCTATATCCACTACCTTTCATTCTCAGACTGCTTTCCAGTACCTAGCAATGCATAAGTGATCTAATTAGAACACACATCCCATGCCTTCCCCATACACAGCCTTCCCCATACACAGCCTTCCCCATACACAGCCTTCCCCATATACAGCCTTGACCATCCATAGCCTTCCCCATCCACAGCTTTCCCCATTCACAGCCTTCCCCATACACAGCCTTCCCCATATACAGCTTTCCCCATCCACAGCCTTGACCATCCACAGCCTTGACCATCCACAGTCTTGACCATGCACAGCCTTGACCATGCACAGCCTTGACATCAAGTTCCAAATTAAACCAGATAAATTAGTGCAGTGCCTTTTTCTCCCAATGTGTTGAACACCATAGCTACTTAGTAATCTTTGTGCTGGTAAATTATTGACTAAAATTCTACATAAGTAAAATAAAATGTAGAATAGTTTGTGTTTGCTAGTTTTTGTGTCAACTTGATAAAAACTATAGTCATCTGAGAGAATGGAACCTCTATTGAAAAGAAAATGCATACATAAGATTGGGCTGTAGGCAAGCCTGTAAGGATTTTCTTAATTAGTGATTGATGTGGGAGGGCACAGCCTATCATGGCTGGGGACACCCCTGGGTTCTCTAAGAAAACAATCTGAGCAAGTCATAAGGAGCGAGCCAGTAAGGAACGTTCCTCCATTGTTTCTGCATCTGCTCCTGCCTCCAGGGTCCTTCTCTGCCTTGACTGCCTTTGATAATGAACTGTGATATAGAAGTATAAGTGAAACAAACTCTTTCCTTAAGATGCTTTAGCTCACAGTGTTTTATAATAGCAATAGAAACTCTAAGACAGTAGCATATTAGTAAAGCTTTTTCATCATTGTGACCAAAATACCTGAGGGAACAACTTAAAAGGGGAATTATTTATTCAATGTACAATTTCAGCATGTTCAGTAGGTGTTTCCTTGACCTTTCATGCTTGCACAGAACCTCCTGGTACTGGGAGCTTGTGGAGAAAGGGACTGTTCACTTCATGGAGACAGAAAGTAGTGTGAGGAATGAACTGATGAGCAGTTATGAGATGGAAGGTATCCATCNGTGACCTAGTTCATCTAAATCCGACCTACCTCTTAAAGTTTCCAGAACCTTCCCAGATAGTGCTCTCTGCTGGAGACCAAGCTTTCTGCACACAGACCTGTGGGGAGCATTTCATAGTCAACAGACTTCTTGAAATAGGAGATTGCATTCAGAACTTAA
>LZPO01017500.1:131604-153211 GCA_001675575.1 Neotoma lepida | reverse complement strand
CCCATGTAAAGAAGCTGGATATGGCAGCACATGTCTATAATCACAGCACTAAGGAGGCAGAGATAGGAGAATCCCAGGGACTTGCTGGTTAGACAGGTTAGCTCCATGTTCAAGGAGAGACCATGTTTCAAAATATAAGATGGAGAGCAATTGAGGAAGACACCCAATGTCAGTAACTGGCCTACACACACATATATACAAACATGTGCATGTACCTGTATGCACACAATATGTGTACAAACACAAACATGTATATATGTACACACATGCACACAAAGAAAATAAGGATTTCATTCCTAGGTAAGGTTCACCCTTGCTGGGCTTGTAGCTCAGTTGGGTTTTTAGTGGGCTCTGTAAGAAGCTAGGTACTTCTTGAGTCTGAAGCAGGTACCTACAGAGAATAGTTCAGCAACCTGAATTTCTCCTTGGCTTGGGCTATGCACACACCTCTCTTCTAGTGTATTTGGAAGCCTAAGCCCTTCACCTGCACATACTAAGTCTACATATCTGCACATACTAAGTCTACATACCTGCACATACTAAGTCTACATAATCCTTTCTGCACATTAATGAAATCATTAATAGCCTAGAACCTCCACTGATATCAATCTGCATACCTTCCCTACTTTAAGAGTGGAATATGTTTCTCTTCCCATTATCAACCATCAAACTTGGACAGTTTCTATTCAAATGTATTTTCAATATATCTGGGAACAAGAAGGAGGGCCAATCTGGCCACAATCATTTTTGTATAAATGCTCAAAAAAGGAAAACTCTGTCCTCTAAGTTAACTCTTTTTTAAAAAAACCCTATTTATCATTTTATGCCTCTGCATATTTGAGTGTGCCTATGACTAAAATGAGGTGCATTATGGGAAGGGACCTTGAGCAAAGATTTACACAACCCCAGTCTCTCAATCTAAACAGAGAACCACCTCTTGTGCCCTAAGCAAAGGGACTCTGCCTTGTCTTGAACCCCTAAAAGGAAGTCCCTGACAATAACTGCAGCCCTTGAGTATCCTTTCACTCATGTGGCTCACTGTCAAGAGTGGCATCAAATTTGATCTATATATCCTTTGAATAAAGTTACCTTGCTAGTTGTGTGGTCTATGTGCCTTTATTTCATTCTGGAAGACACCAGGAACTCTGTCCACAGCCTGACCACCACTAACAAGTTATAATGTCTACTCAGACCCAAAACAGTGATCCTAGTGATCCATGGGAATATGTGGTGGCATAATAACTGTTTTCAGATGGTAACCTGAAATAAAAATAAATTGATGAAACCTGGAGCCAATCCCCAGCTGATAATGCCCAATCTCTTGTGTAAAAAAAAAAATTGACATTTACTTAAAAGAGTAATAATGTTAGGGGAATATAAGAATGAAATTAGAATTCCAAGTAGACTAAATGTCACATGCCATGTGGGACCTGGGCCTGGAGGCAGCACAGAGCTCGGTTAGTCAAGATAAGGCAAGCAGGATGCTAAGGAGACCCAAGGTAGGTATAAAGTTGGGGCAAATCTGCAAAACCACTTTGAGGACCTCCTAAAGTGGCAAATCTTTGGTCTGTGGTGGTGATCGTTGAAAGCAGCGAGGCCTTTGAAGCCCAAACTGATGACTAGTGGCAACCAGTCTGAAAGAGAATCTTCAAGAACAAATTGAAACTTAAGTTGTGACATGACAAGATTAACATTCCCATATAAGCTGGAGATGACGGTCATTCAAAGAAGCAAGAGCAATGGAAGGAATGAGATCTCTAAGACATTCTTAGGAATGGAAACTTCCTAAAGTAAGCACGGAGCATCCAAAGATGACCTCTGTAGTATAGCACCACTCAGATGCCTGTGAATTTAGGCAGGGTTGTTTATTTCTTAGGTCTGGTTTAGTGATTTCTAATCTCCCAAGAACATCTCCTGACTGTAGCTTAGATACTGGTGAAGATGATGGGTGGCCTGAAAAGCACATTCTACAGTTAGATTGTAATTGGTTAAGTTTTCCTGAAGGAAATACAGGGACCCTTTCCTCTCTCACCCTGAGAGAGCCCAGCTTTCACCCTGAGCAGACTGTCTTATACTGCTCCTGGGCTTCTTACTGGAGAAGGAGGAGGAAGGTTGGTTTCACATGATGACCAGGCATGAAACTACTCCAAGGAAGTTCTCTCTTGGTTTTTTAAAAGGAGATAAGGCAGGTAAAAAACCACAGCAAAGAAAATGATGGGACATGCTGGGGCTTCCCAGCACATCTTCATCACATAGAAAGAATAGGTTGAGAAATCCATTTGCAATGTCATTCAGAATAAATGTTAATTCAAAATGAGCTATTTAATTGGGGCAAGGTTGAATTCTTTCCAAGTTCTTCTCCAGGACTTCAGAGAATCATGTTCTTGTTTCTTTTGTTTAAATTTATTTCTTCTAGAAAGCAAAGCTATCTGATGGTCAAACATTTTTTTTTTACCATATTAGAGACATAACAAATTTACTGTCTATTTATTCTACAACACAGAACTAAACCAAGGGATAAAAATGATGAAAGAATGGTAGATTTCAGTCTAGAACACTGAATTCTGGAATAATTAAAAGGATGTGAAGGAGACTGCTAGATTTATTACATGCTGGAAACCACCCATTCTCCCTCTCTGCCCATCAAGAAGGGGTCTGTAAACAAAGGCTGGACAGATGTTCAGGAAGTCCTTGTGTGTGCCAGGGTGCAGATGCTAGTTTGGTGAATATTTTAGAACCAGAGAGCATTTTATGAGACAGAAATACTTAATTAAGACCAGGGAGGAACATAGCAATCCTGACTTTAACTGTCAGGAAGTATGATGTGCAACCATGCAGGCATAGGGACACTCTACTGGAACATGTACATCACTGGGTGAAAAAAGAGTATTTTGTCATACTTTCCATATCCTGCAAAACCTTTCTATTCTTACATGCTTAAAGTTAATTTCAGAAACCCATTATTCTGCCAGTCTGATCACAAAAACTTCTTGCCTGAAGATTAACTTATTAATAACTCACATTGTTCCAGTAAGGTAGGAAAACCCACCAACTTGGACTGAACGTACTCCAGTTGGATGTGACGTACTTTTCTGACTCAGACAACACTGGGTTCTAAAATAAATTGTTGGGTATCTTCCTCAGGATATACTTGAGCACCCGTAAGATGGGGGAATGTCCGCAGAAAGAAAACCTTGAAGGTCCTCTCAATTCTTATCAGTCTATTTTTGAATGTAGCTGACCTAAGAATACAATATTTAGACTAAATTCTGATTCTCACTTCCTTGATGGAGTCACAGAAATAGATGCTTCCTATTTTGGAAATAAAATGTGTAAGAAGGCAGCCAACATCAGAGTGTCTCTGACTGCCTTAGTTTTCTGTAGCAAGCTTTCTCTTGGGCCACCAACCAGCTCCTAAATCATGAAAAGGAGACTTATTATTAATTATGAATGCTCAGTCTTAGCTTAGGCTCCTTTCTTGTCAGCTCTTATAACTTAATTTAACCAGTTTCTCTTCATCTATGTTTTGCCTCAGGGCTTTTTTACCTTTCTTTCATTCTGTATGTCCTACCTGAACTGCGTCTTCTTTGTCTGGCTGGATGGTGGCTGCCTGGCTGTCTGGCCTCATGTGTCTCCCTTTCTTTCTCCCTCATTCTCTCTTCTTGATCCTAGATTCCTCCTCCTACTTACTCTCTTTGCCCACCAGCCCCGCCTAACCTTCTATTGCCTGGCTATTGGCCATTCATCTTTTATTAGATCAATCAGGTGTTTTAGGCAGGCAAGGTAAAACAGCAACAAATCTTTACATAATTAAACAACTGCAGCATAAACAACTATAACACATCTTTACATAGTTAAAGTAATATTCTATTCCACAACAATTTTCATTTGGCAATAAAGCTATTTCTTGTTATTGCTCTGACTGGTAACCCCAGCATGGGAAGATACAAAGACTTTCTTCTGGTCACTCACTCTTACTTCCCTAAGGAAGCTAGAATAAGTCATAATTCAGGAAGCCCCATTCCTCTGAAAGCCAAACTGAAGAGAAGGAAATAGGTTCTTTAAAATGGGCAGTAGAGAGTTGAGCTCCAATACCCTAGGAACCCAACTTGTTATCAACCCTAATTTTTTCCAGCTTAATCTTTTCTGCTCTATAATAAAAACCCTTATCTGAGGAAGTGCTAGATGAAAATATTCTGTCTTTTCCTTATTCCTATTAGAATATAACATAGCCCCTCCAAATGCTTGGCTGTTGTCTGTAATTTTACCATGCACTTTGAAAAGAAAAGTCAATTAAGTACCCATTTCCCAAATGCTCTGACAAACTACATCTGTGATTTAAAATTCAGAGGACACTACTAGAAATTTCCAAATAGACAGTGCATGTTAGAGCAATCTTAGTTTAATTTTCGTAAAGTAACCTTGATTTGAAGAGATTTGTCAATTAGTTTAAAAAATTGGTAAGTAGCCTTCTANATTTTAAGGCTATGTATTTTCTTAGTGAGTAGCCTTCAGAAGCAATGTCTTATGTTATCAGAATAATTTCAATATATTTAACCCATGCAAAGCACCCCTGAAATCCTTTAGGTTTTCCTAAGAGGGAAGAAACATAAGTTAGTATTGGGTAAAATTTCTCCTTCCATCAGATGGGTCACAGAAATTCTCTCTTTGATGAATTCTTTCCCATGAAGTAGAAATCCATCTCTGCTTTGTCACTAGCCCAGGAGAAGTGCAACGGCAATGAGGGAGGATATAAAGTGATGAAGGCTTAATTTGCAAGAATTATGGTGGGAAGGCCTCCTTGTGAGAGAATCAATCCTTCCCAAGGATGGAGGGAAGTTTCTCTCCTAGGGGAACAGGTAATTGGAAAAGGATAACCAATGTGCCAAGAAGAGTCCAGTGGGAACTGCATGGCTGAAGATATGCAAGAGAAAGAGGCTAGACAGAAGGAGGGCTGATTTTTCATAACAACCGTGAGTGAATTAGGGGGATAGAAAGAGATGACTTAAGAAGGTTTTAGGGAGCCTGATCTAGGAAGTCCTGAATATNTATCTTTTAGAATCACCTTAGAGAAAAAAGGAACAGTTTTCTTTCCTTTTTTCCTCCTTTTATATAAAAATAGATTTTTTTCTCATATGATATATTCTGATTATGGTTTCCTCTTCCTCTACTCTCAGTTCCTCCCCACCTCCTCTCTGATCCAGATCCACCCCCTTTCTGCCTCTCATTAGAAAACAAACAGGCTTCTAAGGGATTATAATATAATATATAATATAATATAACAAAAATAATGCGTCAGAATTGGGAAAAAACAGAAAGAAAATAGCCCAAGAGAAGGTACAAGAATCAGAGACCCGGTCATTCCCACATTCAGGAAATCCATAAGAACACTAAACTGGAAGCCATAACATACACATAGAGGACATGGTGCAGAGCGGTGCCGGCCCTGTGCATGCTGCTCAGTCCCTGTGAGTTCATATGAGCTTTTTAGTAAAGCAGTATGGTACTAGCACAAAAACAGACACATTGATCAATGGAATCAAACTGAAGATCCAGACATAAATCCACACACCCATGTACACCTGATTTTTGATGAAGGAGCCGGAAATACATACTAGAAAAAAAAAAGACAGTATCTTTAACAAATGATGCTGGTCAAGCTAGATGGCCACATATGGAAAAATTCAAATAGATCTGTACTTATCACCCTGCACAAAACTCAAGTCCAGATGAATCAAAGACTTCAACATAAAACCAGATACATTGAACCTGATAGAAGAGTATGAAATATCCTTGAACTCCTTAGCACAGGAGACAACTTTCTGAACAACGCCATTAACATAGGCACTAAGATTAACAACTGATGAAAGGGACCTCATGAAACTGAGAAGCTTCTGCATGTCAAAGGACACTGTCAATCAGACAAAGTGGCAGTCTACAGAATGGAAAAAGATTTTTACCAATTCCACATTTGATAGAGGGCTCATATCCAAACTATATAAAGTACTTAAAAAACTNGATATCAAGAAAACAAATAACACAATTTAAAGTGGGGTTCAGATCTAAAAAGACAATTGTCTAAAAAGGAAGCTCAAATGGCCGAGAAACACTTAAATGCTTAACATTCTTAGCCATCAGAGAAATGCAAATCAAAACTACTTTGAGATTTACCTTACACCTGTTGGGATGGCTAAGANCAGTGAAACAAATGACAACTGGTAAGGATATGGAGTAAGGAGAACACTCATGCATTGCTGATGGGAGTGCAAACTTGTACAGCCACTATGGAAATCAGTGTGGCAGTTCCCCAGGAAGATTGAAACTGACCTATCTCAAGATCCAGATATTCCACTCTTGAGTGTACACCCAAAGGACACTTCATCCTACCACAAGGACACTTGCTCAGCCATGTTCACTGATGCTCTCTATTCATAACAGAAACATTTTTACAAGATTGTCAAGGATTGGGGAATTGGATGATGATTATCTACAAGTTACACCTACAGTGGTTCACTGTCAGAGCTGGCTGGTCTAATTTCACTCTGATTAAATAATAATTTTTAAACCAAGTTTATTTTTAACAATGGTCAAGGCATAAAAACACATTTGAAATACCTGTGCTCAACTGTGGAGCCTCAGCTGCAAGAGAGCCCAGTCTAGGCTTGATGGAGTCCTCTCTAATGGGATGTTGATTGTGAAGCAGCATCTTTGTTCTTGTGACTTTGAGTTTTAATTATGCTGTTATTTTAAATAGGCAGATAGCCCCTTCTTTCTTTGGATCTGCTCTCCAATTATTTAGCACACTTCTCTTTCCCAAACTCTGGGCACCAAGAAAGCCAAAGGACAGGAGAAGAAACATTAGACTCTGACCAACACCCCAGATTAACTTTTCTAAAGTCTAAAATAGGAGTCAGGGCAAACCACCTCCCTAAATTATCTTTGATGATGCCATCTAAATAGCATTGTGATAGGAAGGGAAATTATGATCATTAAAATAAGACACAGGTTTCAATTGTGGGAGGACTTAGATATGGTCTGGTATTTGTGTTGCATGTGAAAGTATAGAATCCCCGACAGGCTAAGTACCTCCCTCAGCTTTCAGGACTGGGTCATCGGAGTAAAACTTAAGACTTGTATGTATCCAATCAGTACATCATGGAGATGACTCTAAAATTCTGTTACATTGCGCAAACTAGTCTGAGTTCCTTAATATTTAGTACTTCATTTTTAAAGTATTATTTAATATTACTTGTTAGAGTAATGTTAATTTTTATTGAAGAATACAGTTGAAAATGTGACTTGCTTGAAATTTTTATTTTTTCTTAAATCTAAGCTTAGGATAACCTCAAATCATGAATGCAGAGAGAAAAAGTCTAATGCTGCTTAAAAACTTCAAAATAGGAGGAAGACTTTCCACTGCCTTGTGGAAAGCTACAGTAACACAGACACAGTAACACAGAGAGAAAAACCTTTCTGATTAACTTTGATGCAATGATACACGAGTGGATATCAATATACTCATTCAAGTAAAGGACTGGGAGTATAGCTCATGGGTGGAGCATTTGCCTAACATGGATAAAGCTCTCAGCACGGCAAATAAAAATTCAAGTTAAGATATCCACAAATAAAATCCAACAACATACTTTTAAAAGGCTATAGTAAATGAGATTTGTCTTCAGAAAATATGAAATAGTTTAAGAAACATACGAGCATAATTGGCTGAGCCAAGTGGTGCACAACTTTAACCTCAGCACTGAAGGAGAGGTATGTAGATCTCTGTGAGTTGATGAGAGGTAGTTTCTGTGAAGGGTCAGGAAGGGAGAAGGGNCATGCTGAGTTTGAAGTAAAGCCTTAAACCACGGCAGTTGCTGCGGCCACTGTACTCCACTGTGCATTTTGCCAGTCTCTCTGGACTACTAAAGCATAGGTATTTCCTTTAATTCCAAGGGGTCAGAGAGTCATATGCCCACTCCTTTTTCCCTTTTGAAATGGAATATTATGGAATTTGGACTTACTTTTGTCAGAGAGTCATATGCCCACTCTTTTTTCCCTTTTGAAATGGAATATTATGGAATTTGGACTTACTTTTGTCTTAAAACAATAGTCTGTATGCCTGAGTGTCGGTCCTTCCAATGCCATTATACTTTTATCAGGAATAACTGGTTTAAATAAACAGTTATTCTAATCCTCAGAATTATGGCTTTAAAATTTAACAGTCAAGATCTCAATTGTCTACACCATTAGTAATTCAAACCACCAGACTATACTCACACTTAGTTGATGAATTGTGGATAATAATTCTTGTATTTTTCATGGTTCTCCTCCTGCACCATTTCCAAGACCCCAACACAAATCGGTTAGTGCCCATCAATTGAAAGCCAGAATGGAAACTACACAGGAAAATCCTAGATTTGCCAAACTAGAGACCTCACTCTGCTAAGTAACTGAAAGAAAGCTATTACAGAATGTGTGTGTGTGTCTGTGTGTGTGTTTGTGTGCATCTGTATGCATCTCTGTGTCTGTGTGTGTTTGTGTGTATGTGTATTCAAAAACATGAGAAGATTTGTTCAATTCATAAGTGTAATTTTGCCTCTGAAAGATGAAAGTACGTTTAAAAGAAGAGTCTGAATCCTGATTAAAGGTAAGTCATTTACCTAGCTCCTTGTGCTTCTGTCACAGGGCACAGGAGAATTCTTTATTAGGTTTGCCAAAGTGAAACTGGGGGAGAACAACTGGAGGCAGGTTCTCAGTATGCTCTCAGACTTCATACCTGAGAGCAGGAAGCCTTGCGAAAACACAAAGGAAGCAGTCATTTGAAGGGATTACCTGGGCTTGCAGGTAAACTAGGAAATGACAGCTTCCGAATTCTGGTAATAAATAAATGAACCTTGACTTCAGTAGGTTTGAAGCCATCTTACATGGGTAGGGAGGTGTGGGAGGCTGGGTGAGGAATGATTTAAGAGCAACATCCAAAGGAGCACAGTCAATAGGCATACTCACCTCCTGTTTCATTTGTGTCTTTATTTTTTTAATTAAGAAATATTTTATTCATTTTATATACCAACTACAGAACCCCCTCTCTTCCCTCCTCCTGGGAGGAGGCTAGTCTGCTCATAAGAACTTTGGAGATCCAAAAGTCACCATGGTAGGTAAATTGTGTAAGTAGGGATGCCATCCCAAGAGTATGCACTACCCTCCTTTGCTGTCTGCACATCGGTATGCCCCAACTTGTCTTGAAATCTATTGAAAATAATACCTTACAAAAAATCATGAAAACAGAATTCTGTAGTTCTGGAATACCCTTCACTTCCAAATTANATATCTCAGCCAANATAGACTAGAATATACAGTTTTATTCAGTAGTAATTGAGATTAGCCAAGCCACAGCAGATATTATTTTAGATTTCTTTGTTTTCATCTGCTCCATCTACTCACAACACTTTTTTAAATTCGAGTCTTCTCTAGTGAGTTCCATCCTAACTGGATCCTGGCTCTTGACCTTTTCCTGCAAAGGTTGACTGAGGTCTTTATTTCCTGGTCTTTGAAGCTGCTGTGTTTTAATTTTTAAATTCCTTACTATTAAGTGTGATTTTTCTCCCTTGTTGAATATAAAATACAAATGAACTTACTCATTTAGTCAGGTATATGTCAATTAATTATCCTTCAAATTCCTACCCTGTTCCTCTCATGACCCAAGTAATCTCATTCAAAACATGTGTTCCTCCAGAGGCCNAATTGCTTGGTGCTTTAGGAATCTTATAATTTACNTGGGGTAAGTAAGGGGCCAAATAACAGAGCAGTACTGGCTAATTTAGTTCATTGTTTTTGACACTGGATTTTCCAATTTTTCTTTCTGATTTTGTATTTTTCGCTATGGGTAGTGGCAGATTCATCACTTNATCTTATATTTGAAAAATATCTGAAATCAGTAATGTATAGGACTACACTGTAGCTTTGTTTGTGTTTTTGAACAGATAATGACTGGGTTCATGAGCAGTCTTTTTCTTCCTCNGTAGTGATGGGTTCCAAGTCAAGCCTTTCTAAGAGATGCCTTTCCCAGACCCCTCCAATCTCTTCTCACGCTTTTGCTCATCCTTCTAATGCCCACATCAGACACTTCTTTTACACACTCTTTTGATTGCTGAATTCCTGAAAGAATAAAAAGCCAAAGCAGTGCTTGGAAATATCTNCCAATCCTCCCACTCACACTCCCCATTAGACAGTGACTGTGTGCAGAAATATGAACACCCTTACNTAACTCACTGCCCCGAGTGTTCTTTGAGATTACACTGATGCCATCTCTAGGGGATTTTACTTGAAATGGTATCCTTGCGGATGACTGTCATGCCTCCGGAACCACATGCCCAGAATAAGCCTTGGTCATGGTGTTTTATCACAGCCACAGAAAAGCAAATAATTTAGGCTGTCTCTTGGCCTGACTCCATCAGCCTGAAGCTTTCACTGGTAGATGTCCTACATTCCTGACATCACCAGCATCCTTTACATATTGTCCCTTCAAGGACTTCATCCATGGTTCCCATTGCCTTTCCTCACTAGTGTTTTTCTGGTACCTTGATGTAAGCCTCCACAACCTAATAACTCTTGTAGTCTACATGCCTACAAAATCAGCACCATATGAACAATCAGATTCTGTTGCTAGTTCAAGATTCACCCCTATCATGAGCTGCAGAACGACTGAGTGATTGTTTAGTGAAACCTGGGAAAACATTTTCCTTGGTGTCCCTGTTTGGGCGGGACATTCCTGCAGTGGAACTCTCTGTAGGGTACTCCTTTTTAAATGAAAGCTTTTCAAAAATAGCGCTTACACAGTCCGAATGTATTTCCCTTACCCCTCTTAATTTTTATTAGAAATCTGGCTAAATGTAGTAAGTAGCAATGACACAGCCTAAATTCTATGCTGTCATGAAGTTTTATCTGACAAATTAATTAGCCCATTCCTTTTAAACTTAACCTCACTCAAGTTATCAGAACCCAAACAGAACACAGTCTTAAAATTAGAGTTTTTTTGGACCACCAACTAGCTCCCAAATAAACACATGAGACTTACTATTAATTTTGAATGCTCAGCCTTAGCTTAGGCCTGTCCCACTAGCTCTTTTAACTTAATTTAACCTGTTTCTATTCATCTATGTTTTGCCTCAGGGATTTTTACNTTTCTTTCATTCTGTATGTCCTACTTTTCTGCTTCCTCCATATCTGTCTGTCTGGACCCTNGAGTCTCATTGTTATCTCTTTTTCTTTCTTCCCTTTCTCNCCTAAGCCTAGATTCCTCCTCCTACTTATTCTCTCTGCCCACTAACCCCACCTCTCTCCTCTCTACCTAGCTATTGGCCATTCGGCTTTTTATTAGACCCATCAGGTTTCTTAGAAAGGCAGGGTAAAACAGCAACACATCTTTACCTAGCTAAAAAATATTCTGCAACATAACAAATGCAACACATCTTTACCTAGTTAAACAAATAATTTATTCCACATTTAGAATGTCACATGAATTCCTTCTAGTTCAATTTCCAATACAGATTTGTTTCCTTCTGACTACAGTCTTTACTGCCTGCATTTCTATCAGAACCCAGGGGCTTCCAGACTCTCCTGAGACTTGCCCATTAAAATCCATGTACACCATTATAGCTCACAGGTACAAATCCTTCCTGTCCTGGATAGTTTTATATCAAGTTGACACAAACTATAGTCATCTGAGAGAGGGGAACCCTAATTGAGAAAATGCCTCCATAAGATTGGGCTGTAGGCATGCCTATAGAGTATTTTCTTAATTAGTGATTGATGGGGGAGGGCTCAGTCCATTTTGGGTGGTGCCATCCCTGGGCTGGTGGTCCTGGGATCTATAAGGAAGCAGGCTGAGCAATCCATGAGGAGAAAGCCAGTAAGCAGCACAGCTCCATGACCTCTGCCTCAGCTCCTGCTTCCAGGTTCCTGCCCTGTCTGAGTTCCTGTCCTGGCATCCTTCAATGATGAACAGTGAAATGGAAGTGTGAGTGAACTCTTTTCCTNCCCAAGTTGCTTTTTGTCATGATGTTTCATCATAGCAATAGTAATCTTAACTAGGATACTTCTTAAAAACCAGTTCTTGAATCTCTAAGAATCACACAATTAGGTCTCTCTGATATTCTTATGTGCTTTTTGGAATGGTTACTTTTATTGTCTGTGACAAAAAT
Organism: Neotoma lepida; assembly: GCA_001675575.1. NCBI lineage: Eukaryota > Metazoa > Chordata > Mammalia > Rodentia > Cricetidae > Neotoma > Neotoma lepida. The sequence continues at coordinate 141,017 of LZPO01017500.1, read as the reverse complement.
ACCCTAACCACAGTGGTCCTCAACCTTCCTAATGCTGAAACCCTTTAATACAGTTCCTCGTGTTGTGGTGACCCCTAAACATAACATTATTTTCGTTGCTACTTCATAACTGTAATTTTGCTACTGTTATGAATCTTAATGTAAATATCTGTATTTTCTGATGGTCTTAGCTGACCCTAGTGAAAGAGTCATTTGACCTCCATAGGGGTCACAACCCACAGATTGAGAACCGCTGCCCTAACAGAAAAGTGTTAAGTCACACACACACACACACACACGGCTCAGGAAGATACACTCTGATGTGTTTGGGGAAGGATGGCTGCTGAGGTGGCATTGTCCATAGTGGCAGGAGCATGAGATAGACTCCTCACTTCTTAACAAGTTGAGAAAGCAGAGAGCTAGACTGGAAGTAGAAGTAGGCTCCAACCTTCCAAAGCCTGGTTCTGGTGACCTGCATGCTCAGCTTAGCCTCACATCTCAAAGGCTCTACAACCTCCCCAAGCAGTNCTCCATGTGGGGATTACATGTTGAGACATGAGTCTGTGAGGGACATTTCATCTACAACCTCTCCAAAAATGCTACCATGTAGGGATTATGTGTTGAGACACACGTGTGGTGATATATTGTTTGTAATCTAGGAAATAAAGCTTGCCTGAAGATCAGAGGACAGAGCTAGCCACAGAGTTAGCCGTAGAGGTCAGGCAGTGTGGTGGCACACACAATTAATGCTAGCACTCAGGAGGCAGGTGTAGAGATCTGTCTGGATTTCTGTGAGTTCAAGGCCACACTAGGCTACATTAGATTACTCCATTACTATTTAAGAGAAACAGAGCCAGACAGTGGTGGCACACACCTTTAATCCTAGCACTAGGAAGGTTGAGACAGGAAGTGATATGGCTAGGCAGAAAAAGGAATATAAGGCTGGAGGAGACAGGAACTCGAGCTCTTTCAGGCTGAGGAGTTGGTGAGGTAATAGGTGGTGGCTGTGGCTTGCTCTGCTTCTCTGATCTTTCAGCTTTCACCCTGATATCTGGCTCTGGGTTTTTATTATAAGACCAATTAGGATTTATACAACACACTTTTAAACCATGACATTAAACCATCAGGAAAATCATCCCAAGTGACTTAACATTTGGTGTTCTTTTAAAAATTCTAACTTTCTTAGAGCAGATAATAATAAATAATCAGTTTTACATCTTGAGGAACTCAGGCATCAAGCATGCATAGCTCGGCTATTCAGATATGGAACCAGAACACATATAATTAAATATTAGTTTGAATGACGGAATTATTTAGAAACATTGGCATTAATGATCTCATTCAGAGAAGGATGCACTCAACACTTGATTTCCTGAGGAATNGCCCTGGGGACTCCCTGAATTCTTAGGTTAGTTTCTAAGCTCTGATGTTCCAAGACTAAGAAGTACAAATCAGGAAATTTAAATATATGCTGTGGAAGCCCACAAAGGTTTCCTAGTGAGATCTGAGCTTGNTAATTTAGGCTGTCTCTTGGCCTGACTCCATCAGCCTGAAGCTTTCACTGGTAGATGTCCTACATTCCTGACATCACCAGCATCCTTTACATATTGNCCCTTCAAGGACTTCATCCATGGTTCCCATTGCCTTTCCTCACTAGTGTTTTTCTGGTACCTTGATGTAAGCCTCCACAACCTAATAACTCTTGTAGTCTATATGCCTACAAAATCAGCACCATATGAACAATCAGATTCTGTTGCTAGTTCAAGATTCACCCCTATCATGAGCTGCAGAACGACTGAGTGATTGTTTAGTGAAACCTGGGAAAACATTTTCCTTGGTGTCCCTGTTTGGGCGGGACATTCCTGCAGTGGAACTCTCTGTAGGGTACTCCTTTTTAAATGAAAGCTTTTCAAAAATAGCGCTTACACAGTCCGAATGTATTTCCCTTACCCCTCTTAATTTTTATTAGAAATCTGGCTAAATGTAGTAAGTAGCAATGACACAGCCTAAATTCTATGCTGTCATGAAGTTTTATCTGACAAATTAATTAGCCCATTCCTTTTAAACTTAACCTCACTCAAGTTATCAGAACCCAAACAGAACACAGTCTTAAAATTAGAGTTTTTTTGGACCACCAACTAGCTCCCAAATAAACACATGAGACTTACTATTAATTTTGAATGCTCAGCCTTAGCTTAGGCCTGTCCCACTAGCTCTTTTAACTTAATTTAACCTGTTTCTATTCATCTATGTTTTGCCTCAGGGATTTTTACNTTTCTTTCATTCTGTATGTCCTACTTTTCTGCTTCCTCCATATCTGTCTGTCTGGACCCTNGAGTCTCATTGTTATCTCTTTTTCTTTCTTCCCTTTCTCNCCTAAGCCTAGATTCCTCCTCCTACTTATTCTCTCTGCCCACTAACCCCACCTCTCTCCTCTCTACCTAGCTATTGGCCATTCGGCTTTTTATTAGACCCATCAGGTTTCTTAGAAAGGCAGGGTAAAACAGCAACACATCTTTACCTAGCTAAAAAATATTCTGCAACATAACAAATGCAACACATCTTTACCTAGTTAAACAAATAATTTATTCCACATTTAGAATGTCACATGAATTCCTTCTAGTTCAATTTCCAATACAGATTTGTTTCCTTCTGACTACAGTCTTTACTGCCTGCATTTCTATCAGAACCCAGGGGCTTCCAGACTCTCCTGAGACTTGCCCATTAAAATCCATGTACACCATTATAGCTCACAGGTACAAATCCTTCCTGTCCTGGATAGTTTTATATCAAGTTGACACAAACTATAGTCATCTGAGAGAGGGGAACCCTAATTGAGAAAATGCCTCCATAAGATTGGGCTGTAGGCATGCCTATAGAGTATTTTCTTAATTAGTGATTGATGGGGGAGGGCTCAGTCCATTTTGGGTGGTGCCATCCCTGGGCTGGTGGTCCTGGGATCTATAAGGAAGCAGGCTGAGCAATCCATGAGGAGAAAGCCAGTAAGCAGCACAGCTCCATGACCTCTGCCTCAGCTCCTGCTTCCAGGTTCCTGCCCTGTCTGAGTTCCTGTCCTGGCATCCTTCAATGATGAACAGTGAAATGGAAGTGTGAGTGAACTCTTTTCCTNCCCAAGTTGCTTTTTGTCATGATGTTTCATCATAGCAATAGTAATCTTAACTAGGATACTTCTTAAAAACCAGTTCTTGAATCTCTAAGAATCACACAATTAGGTCTCTCTGATATTCTTATGTGCTTTTTGGAATGGTTACTTTTATTGTCTGTGACAAAAATACCCTAACCACAGTGGTCCTCAACCTTCCTAATGCTGAAACCCTTTAATACAGTTCCTCGTGTTGTGGTGACCCCTAAACATAACATTATTTTCGTTGCTACTTCATAACTGTAATTTTGCTACTGTTATGAATCTTAATGTAAATATCTGTATTTTCTGATGGTCTTAGCTGACCCTAGTGAAAGAGTCATTTGACCTCCATAGGGGTCACAACCCACAGATTGAGAACCGCTGCCCTAACAGAAAAGTGTTAAGTCACACACACACACACACACACGGCTCAGGAAGATACACTCTGATGTGTTTGGGGAAGGATGGCTGCTGAGGTGGCATTGTCCATAGTGGCAGGAGCATGAGATAGACTCCTCACTTCTTAACAAGTTGAGAAAGCAGAGAGCTAGACTGGAAGTAGAAGTAGGCTCCAACCTTCCAAAGCCTGGTTCTGGTGACCTGCATGCTCAGCTTAGCCTCACATCTCAAAGGCTCTACAACCTCCCCAAGCAGTNCTCCATGTGGGGATTACATGTTGAGACATGAGTCTGTGAGGGACATTTCATCTACAACCTCTCCAAAAATGCTACCATGTAGGGATTATGTGTTGAGACACACGTGTGGTGATATATTGTTTGTAATCTAGGAAATAAAGCTTGCCTGAAGATCAGAGGACAGAGCTAGCCACAGAGTTAGCCGTAGAGGTCAGGCAGTGTGGTGGCACACACAATTAATGCTAGCACTCAGGAGGCAGGTGTAGAGATCTGTCTGGATTTCTGTGAGTTCAAGGCCACACTAGGCTACATTAGATTACTCCATTACTATTTAAGAGAAACAGAGCCAGACAGTGGTGGCACACACCTTTAATCCTAGCACTAGGAAGGTTGAGACAGGAAGTGATATGGCTAGGCAGAAAAAGGAATATAAGGCTGGAGGAGACAGGAACTTGAGCTCTTTCAAGCTGAGGAGTTGGTGAGGTAATAGGTGGTGGCTGTGGCTTGCTCTGCTTCTCTGATCTTTCAGCTTTCACCCTGATATCTGGCTCTGGGTTTTTATTATAAGACCAATTAGGATTTATACAACACACTTTTAAACCATGACATTAAACCATCAGGAAAATCATCCCAAGTGACTTAACATTTGGTGTTCTTTTAAAAATTCTAACTTTCTTAGAGCAGATAATAATAAATAATCAGTTTTACATCTTGAGGAACTCAGGCATCAAGCATGCATAGCTCGGCTATTCAGATATGGAACCAGAACACATATAATTAAATATTAGTTTGAATGACGGAATTATTTAGAAACATTGGCATTAATGATCTCATTCAGAGAAGGATGCACTCAACACTTGATTTCCTGAGGAATNGCCCTGGGGACTCCCTGAATTCTTAGGTTAGTTTCTAAGCTCTGATGTTCCAAGACTAAGAAGTACAAATCAGGAAATTTAAATATATGCTGTGGAAGCCCACAAAGGTTTCCTAGTGAGATCTGAGCTTGNTTTACCCAGCAGGGCTGCATTAGAGGATTGCTTGACCATGTGCATGGTTACTAGGTGATTGGAAGGGTCTGCACTTGGCTGTGTTGGGGGAGGTCTTTTGCTCCACCCCTTGGCATTCCTATAAATAGCCCTTTAGAAGAGACAGAAAGGGCTGGTGGATAAGGATCCAGGCCCTCCCAAGGCTATCCTGTGTTTCTATCTGTTTCTCTCCCCTCTATCCTTCTATCTAAATCTCTTATCCCTCACTCCTCAAGAGTACTCTGGGGTAAAAGGTAAAATGTGGGAGCCAGTCACCCAGCTGGTCTCCCACAACATGCTGTTGTCTAACTTTTAAAAGTAAGAATTTTAGAAAGAAGAGGAATAAATATGCTAAGAAACAATGGTTCTCAACCTTCCTAGTGCTGCGACCCTTTAATACAGTTCCTCATGTTGGGGTGACCCTCAACCATAAAATTATCTTGTTGCTACTTCCTAACTGCAATTTTGCTCCTGTTATGACTCATAATGTAAANATCTGATATGCAGGATATCTGATATGTGATCCTTGTGGGGGTCATGACCCCAAGTTGAGAACCACGGGCTTAGAAGTCTTGCACAGGAAATACAGTCATGATTCACTTGGCCGACAGTACATTTGGAGTTTTGATTGAGAAAAAGAAGATCAAGACCAATGACTCTGAATGCAGATGTGTTATTAGGTTGGGTAAGAATGTCCAAAGAACAAGATTGGAATTCCCATGGGGTATGAGAGTTATGAGCCGACTTGCCTAAAAATTAATGGCAAATTTCCTTCTAGATTTTTCTCTATCAAGATTCATTTATTGTGACTAGGTTTCTTGTCTCCAATTTCAGTTTTAATTAAAATTTTTTTCCCTAACTGGAGATTAGAGTATTCAAACTTAAGGGACTGAAGAATGAAGACAATAACTCTTAGGTGTTTTGGTTTTATTAAGTGATATTTACAAAAGTGAACTTGTGGTCCTCTATGACTCCATGTAGAGAATGATATATTCACTTAACAATATGAGGATGCATTCCCCTTGAATTGGCTCTACCCTTTGACCTAACCCTAACTCTTGATTCTTAGTAATATTCATTCTGCTGAATAATTTGGAGAGTCAAGCTAAATGTTAACCCGTGAAAATATTTTGTACTGTATACTGGTATTGTCACATGTGGTTNCATAAAACTTCTACAGATGGTCAGGTATTTCTTCACTACACATACAACGACTCAATGACTAACAGTGTCTAGTGAACATATATCAATAGCAGTGTTAGTCACTGCTGTCTAAAACTAGCTAGCATACATTCTGAAACCCATGTGAAACAGCAGAGTCTTGTTTAAGCTTACCACAGAGGCAGGGTTTTCAAGGCTTCTAGAAGGTCAATGTTACATCATGGCATTTAAATTTAATAGCAGAGAAACTAAATGGCATGACTTTAGGCTCAACATACTGCTAGTCATTTGTGAAATGTCAAAATATGACTCCCTCTAAATTGAAGCATATCAAACATGTGATTTAGAAATGGTATTAGCTATGGACATTATGAGCCTTCAGGACAAGCCCCAAAGCTTGAAGCATTTAAAAAGTGATTCATATCTTTATTTTAAAGGCATTCCTAAAACACTTCACATTCACCAATTTAAATAAGCATACCTCATAACATATAGGGACATCTTGAAGTTATTAATATGATCAAATTCTTACAGTTGCTCCCAGACCTAAATGTTTAATTTCTTCATATAAAATGAAACCTTCTTTTCACTATTATTTGCCCTAATTTTGTGACCTAAGGTGACATACAATATAGAATGCTCACTGATATATGACTGGAAATAGAATTCAAATGCAAAAATACTGAATTCTATTCATGCATTGTTAAAAAGTTCAGGTTTCTTAAAATATGATTTAGAAAAATTCACAACTGTTATGTTGACAGTAATTTGCTTTATCTACATAGACTATACATATGTATATATGTATATATACACATATAAACAAATACACATATCAAAGTAAAAAAGAAAAGCATGCCTGTCAATTCTAAAGCACTGATACTAGTGGCAAATAAAGCTTATGTGATCAGTATTCACTTAAAACCCCAAGTCTTTTCCTTTATTTATTTTTCATTTGTTTAATATTTAAAATTTAAAAATAAATAGCAAAATTAATGCTTCATTTTTTCATTCATCTTATATTTTTCTTTCTGAAGTTTTCATTACCAAAGAAATACTGAATGTCNCTAAACCAGGAACAAACGAGCAAGCAAGGCTGGATAAACATGACAGTATCCAGAAGAGACAACCTAGAAGAGTTAGCCCTTGGTCACCTAGGGTGTGGTCAGCATAGTCCTCCTGCTTTCCCTTCCTCTTTTAAGTAACTGAGGAAATTCTGACAGAAGAAAAGGCAGATAAATTAGGACTGGAGAGTATTTCAGAGTTTCACCCACTTATACTAAAGCATCATTGTCTTATATTTTGTAGGCATCCAAGGGTCTTTAAGCAACCCTCCACTCTTACCTGAAGTCCAAAATCCACTTAGAAAAAGACAGTAATTTCAATAAATGCAATTGCATCTTCATTTTAGAATTTATAATGGAAGGAGACAACTGGATTTGGTTAAAATGCTCTTCCATCATACAGTAAACAAGCAGCATAGAGTAGAATATATCACTTGAGGTAGGCAGTGCTAGTATAGGGCTAGCCAAGGGTCACAAAGGCCACTCTAAGAGTTTGAAAGAGTCTCATGTGGTAAGCAATGCCTTAATGCAACCATGTGTAATGCAGGAGTCCTGAAGATCACACCAGATGGAGTAATTCTCCATGTCCTGCAACCAAAGTGTGACATTTTCAGCAATCTGGCTCTGGTGGGCAATCAAGAACAATGACAGTAGCTTGTATTATTTGGGGGATCTCTGGGTCCTCCCTGGCCAGCATCTCATCAGGAGTATCAAGCAGGAACTGACCTAGGAACATCTTCCTGTTACTAGCTTTTATAGTGCCAGGAGGTGCTATGCAGGTCACTGGGTGAGAATTGTGTCTGTNATCTTACCTAGTAGTGGGCCCTGCTAGCCTGCCTGGTAAGTTGTGCCCACCAATGCAACAATGGCACAGAGTTTATTAGGATAACCAATCACCTTCAAGGACATGCAGTTTTCTTCCAAAATATTACAGGACCTAAGTCAGAGATGTAACAACCTGAATATTACATGATATACTTTAATTTAGCAGAATAATGAGGAGATGCAATGGTGCACCTGGAAATAGGGGAGAATGAAGACAGTAAAATACCTGGAAGAATAGAATCACACCAAGAAAGTTAAAAGCCCAAACCATTTCAACAATAATGTTTAGTGGATGTGAAGGAAAGAAAAATATGAATAATAATAAGTAAATTTTAGAGTTGAAACCAAAAAACTATGTTCTTTCAAGAGCTGTTCATGTCAAAGACAAAGGATGTGTGTTGCTGAATGAGCAGGAAGTGATAGTTGTAGAAGAAAGATAAAATGATATCAAATAAACCAGCAGGATGGGACATCCAGGCCTGGTTTTGGAATACCTACTAGGTGTGTGTGTGTGTGCGTGTGTGTGTGTGTGTGTGTGTGTGTGTGTGTGTTTATGTATTTGTGTGTGGGGAAATGGCAATGAGAAGAGGGAGAGACAGAGGATTCTTCTTTTCCCACTAATTATATACTAGTTGTATCTCACAGAGTGAGTGAGAAGCTGTTGTGAAGAGACTGGGAGCNTAGATGACAAGATTAACAGACTGGACCCCTCGGAGCTTCAGATGCTGTGGTTGTCAGTCATAACCTTAGAATNATTTTGTTTGCTACTGCAAGGAAGGACTCAAAGTTGAGTGAAGAATTTAGGCCCAGCTTCCTCAGGCTCAGAAAAATAGGCTGCAACAGAGTAGTTTTTTGAGACAGCTTCAAAGGGCTTGGGGTCATTACAGAAGAGGTGGGGTACACAAAAAATGTAGAAAATGTAGGAGAGAGANAAATAGAGATTTGTTGAAAGCTTGGTGCTTAGAAATAATATTAAGCAGATGACTAAAAGGTTTTAAAAATGCCTCTTAAAATTATGAGATTTTTCAAAGTCTTTAGAGTATTTATATATAATACAAAATTATTTTGTGAATAAATTGTTGGAGTATTTGGGGCCAATACCAGCCTCTGCTTCTAATGCTTTGTACCTGATTTTATTCACAGAAGTTTAAAAATATAAGGTATGCNTGTAAATCTAAAGCTAATTAAATATGGCAAGCTTGTATAACCACCAAAAGTCCATGTTGGTTTTATGAAGATAGAACAAAATATTGATTTCTAAAATTCCAGGTTAAAAAAAGGATGTTTGGGAAAAGATGATCTCCTTGGAGGTCCTTTAGGAACTACCACAGAAGCCAGGAAAAGGCTGAGGAGGTGTATTGATGCTTCAGTCCTCATCTACTTGCTTTCATTTATTTTGAATTTAGAATTTTTCCATTAAGGTTTACCTTTTATAGCATCCCTTAGAAAAAGCCCTGGAATCAGGGGTGGAATAGAAACAGAANGGCTTTAGAGTGTGCAACCCATCTCAGTGGTTTCCAGGTCCTCACAGAAGCAACCTTCTTTGAAGGATGATAAAATTATCTCAGATCTAAAAGTA
>LZPO01017500.1:110609-121988 GCA_001675575.1 Neotoma lepida | reverse complement strand
AAAAGAAAGAAAGAGAAGAATGAGGAAAGAAGGAAAGAAGAAGGAAAGAAAGAAAGAAAGAGAGAGAGAGAAAGAAAGAAAGAGAGAGAGAGAGAGAAAGAAAGACTAAAGTNTTCAGTGGTAAATCCGTAGGTTTGATACTCAAATATAGCAAAAATAAAATAAATTAACAAATATATAACTATGTTCAAAAACAAAAGGAAATTATTTCTAAAGAATGAGAGGAAGGACTGAAGAGACGCCGGGCCGTAAACACTCACTGCTCTTGCAGAGTGCTCACTTTCAGTTCCCAACACCCACTTCAGGTGGTCCACAGCTGCCTGTAACTTCAGCTCCTATGAAGCTGCTGCCTTCTTCTGGCGTATGTGAACACCTGCACTCATGTGCGCACGCGCGCGCACACACATACACACACATACACATACACACACATACACACATACACATACACACACACATACACACACATACACACACACATACACACACACATACACACACATACACACACACACACATACACATACACACACATACACACATACACATACACACACACATACACACACATACACACACACATACACACATATACACACACACATACACACATACATACACATACATACACAACTTCTTAAATAATTTTTTGAGAGTATAATGTATTATATCACTTCCTGTTTCCTTTCTTCTGTCCAAATCCTTCCATGTGCCCCTCCTTGCTTTCTTTCAAATTCATGGCCCCTTTCTCTTTGTTTATATAATAAATACAACAACTAGGCAGAAGATCAATAAGGAGATTGAAAGTCTTAACGAGATAATATAGCAACTTTATCTAAGAAACGTGTGAACATGTAACATTCCACCTAAGGATAGCAGAATTCATATTCTTCTCCAATGTGCATTTTCTGCTGCAGATTTTAATGTAGGTCATAAAATTAACTCAACAAATTTGAAAAGTGAAATTATGCAATGCATTCTCAGATCAAAATTAAATTAAATTATAAATGAACAACGAAGGAAAATTTGGAAATTCACAAATAAGTAAAACAAAGTTGACCTCCCAAATAAACAAATCAAAGAAAAATAATGCAAGTTGAACCAGAAAAAAACATGATCCTACTAAATGTTATAAATGAAAATGAAAACAGCACAATTTCCTATAAGTTTTAAGGCAAAAATAACTTCCATAAAAATAGAAAACAGTAGATGAAAGCAATTAAATAAAAAATTGGTTCCTTGAAAAGATAATAAAATTGGCACGCCTTTAGCTAGGGTAGCTGGGAAAAACAGAAAAATGCTCTTAGTTATTATTATACTAACTAGTAGTTATCAAGGAGAAGACATTATTTGCTAATCTTCCAAACATAAAACAATAGTAAGAGAACACTCTGAAGAACAAATTGGATAACTTGAACAAAATAGGAAAATTCCTAAAAGATACATGTTGCTAAAACTGACTGGTTAAGAAAATTTAAAATCCAAATATATTTATTACAAGTAAAGAAATTATATTAGTTATTTAGAAACTTTTCATACTGAAAGGCTCAAAGATATACAACACTTCTGGTTGTATTCTAAGAAGTAATATCAATTCTTTATGAGCTCTTCCAAAAAGTATAATTAGAGAGAAAACACTATAACTTTTCCTATGAGGCCCAAATTACCCTGATATTCAAACCAGTCATTATGAGAAAGGAAACCAAACACCAATATCTTTATAATACTAGTGCAAAAATTTATAAAAGTACCAGCAAATCAGCAATATTTAAGAACTGTAATAATACATACCAAGTGGAGATTACCTCAGAAACTCAAAGTCGGCTCAATGTGAAACAACAACATCAGCCAAAGCAAAACACTTGGTAGATCTGTAGAGTTATGTGCTGGTGTTTCCCAGCACTGCATCAGCAGGGGGTGAAATCACCAACAGGCTTAAGGTTTGCTCTTGGAATGGAGAGAGGATCCTAAATCTAGACCGTGGAGGTGACTGCACAGTTCTGTGACTATACTACACTACTGAGTGGTGCTTTCACAAGCAACTCTTTTGATATGCGAATTACATATTTTATAAAGATGTCAAAAGATAACAAAACATAAACCATTGATTTGATCATAGGTAATATTTAATGAAAAATAATGAACAGTTAAGATATTTAAATGGAATTCTCTACATTTTTATCACCACCNCTGACATCCAAAAGACTGAAGTAAGCTTCCAAAATCTTAAATTTATTGGCTACTGCTCAGATCTTTGGTGTTTTAATTTAAATAAATTTATCAAATACACACTGTGTACACACACATATACTAAATGTAGTCTAATATATGTGTATTTATATTAGATAGATAGAGATAGACGAACACATAAAGCACTGTTGGAAACCTAGATTTAAAGCACATATGTAAGAATATATGAACTCTTAATGTTTATAACTTATGGGCAGTGGTGGTGCACAACTTTAATCCCAGCACTTGGGAGGCAGAGGCAGGTAGATCTCTGAGTTCAAGGCCAGCCCAATTTACAGAGTGAGTTCCAGGACAGTCAGGGCTACACAGAGAAACTCTGTCTCAAAAAACAAAACAAACAAAAACCCCCAAAAATGCCTAAAATGCTGATAATTTATTTTACTAAAAACTTCAAATCACATGACTCAACACCATGAGCTTTCTGCTTCATTAAATATTGTCATTAAAAATTATCTAAAATTAACATCAATCATTTATTTAAAATATATTCTACATACCATTTTTCTTTTTTAAAATTATCTGCATTAATACCAAGGTCATGGCATTAGATGCTTTATTATCTGGATATAGTAAGAAAATGTGAACTGGAGAGCTTTGCAAAAGTCCTGGGAAATTGTTATTCCATTGTAATTTCTGCACCTGAAATCATGTATATATGGATAATAAATTATGCCCATTAATAGGAAAGCTATGGTCATAGTAGTGGTTTATTACCTGTGAGTAATTGGTGCTTATTTCTTCTGACCCTAACTCCAATGCTCTTTCAAATATCCTCAAGACCAGAATCCACCCTTACATAAGAATTGGCCTTTAAGAGAGTCAGGTGGAATAATACATCTGAAATTGTTTTGTAGTTTCCTTGGCCAAAGGAAGGAGAGCCCAAGGAGAGTACAGCTTGGTGTCAGGACAGCAACGCCAAGGGAGTGACGGAAAAGACCAGTGAGATCCGGCCACACATTCTTTAAGCAGCTTGGGTTAGAGATCGGAGCTGGGTTTTATCTGGGATTTGCTACAAAGTCCCTGTGAACTTTGAATCATTCCAAGTGTCCAGTAGATCATGCAGCAGCAAATCATAAATTTAATTAATTTTCCACTTTCTCCCATGTTTTTAAAATGCTAGTTAAACCCTTTCAGCCTCTGCTTTTCCTTCATGTTGTGAACTCTCTAGACTGTCTTAGACCTGTAGCTCCTAGCCCCTTTGTGTTAATTCTACTGCCAGATTGATGTTTTTATTGCCTTGTTTCATTTCTGATCAGTCTTTATTTTTCAAATGGCATTTCTTCACATGCTTGAACATTCTCTTTTCTTGTGTGTAGGAAGCACCGGTAAATTTTTTAAACTTTCCTCTCTGTCTTTATCTTCAGTTCCATCAGTGACCACTTGAACTTTGATATTTTTCATGGGCTTCTTCAAAGGATATTGACGTTTCAGTGTGTNTAAGAATAATTTCAGGGCTATGTGCTGGATGAGATATTTTTGCACAGCTGGGATGCTGATAGATCAGTAACAGTTTTTAGAGGCATGAGATCTTAACCTAACCAAGAAATGTCACACTGGGTGACTCCCTTGGCAAGATAACTATCCTCTAGGGTAGTGAGAAGTTATGCTACTGACCTCACCACATTTCTACTGAGTTGCAGTTGGAAGAATTGGACTGAAATCAGCCTGGCAAATTCTTTTTGCCAGTGGAAATCTACATGACCTCTCAGTTGAAAAGTTTCTAGCATGCTGACTTTAATTAGTTATTTTCTCTGTTTGACTTAAACCTCAGAGAAGTTGATTTCTCTATCATTTGTCTGTCTGTCTGTCTGTCTGTCTGTCTGTCTGTCTGTCTCTCTCTCTCTCTCTCGTCTATGTATGGGCATGCTGTATTCATGTGTATGCACTTGTGTTGCTGGTACATGCATAGAAGAGAACATCTGGTGTCCCACTTTGTCACTCTCTGCCTTATACCAAAACACAGGGTTTCTCACTCAACCTGGAGCTTGTCTTTTAGCTAGGCTGGCTGACCAGCAAGCTCCCAGGATCTACTTGTCTCCTGCCCCAAGTGCTGACAATACTGGCATGTAAAACCATGTTTGGCTGTAATTGGGTTTGGGGGATTTTAACTAAGGTTCTAATGCTTGCACAAGAAATGCTCTTACCCACTGAGCCACCTTCTCAGCCCCCAAGATGAATGTCTTTTTTATTCAACAATGATGTAATATGTATACTACCAAAATAAATTAACATGATGCAAAATACAACCAAAATATTTGTGCACATAAGCAAGTTGCCAGTAGACAAGGGAGAGTCCTACTTGTTAGCATTTAGGCATCTGTACTGGCCTGCCCTTATGGTCCTGACAAGATATATCCTCAGCATTTCCTTATAAAAGGTGGGCCTTGCCCACCTCTGGGCTCTTTCTCTTCCTTTGCTCTAGTCCCCAGGAACCCATCTCTGTCCCATTCTCTGCCCTTCCCCTCAATAAACCTCCCATGTGGGCCCTGTTGTACGGTTTGACTCCTTCACGTCACTTTTAAAATACAACACTACTGCTAAGTACTTAACTCAAAACCCTGAAAAGATTTTTAATAGTCTCAACATCTATACCCAAACTGTTCTTTTCCTTAATTAATTCTTGGGTGTGAGCAGCAAGCTCAGTATCACAGGTTCAAGGCTGGGGGCTTGACTTATATGTAGAAACTTTTTCTGAAATTAAGGCTAGTGTACATTCCTGAGGTAGAGTAGGGGGAGTTAACTACAAGTAAAAACTCGTAGGCTCTTTCTTCCCGGTTGGAAGGAGCTTAACACAGCCACAATTCTGAAACTGGAACATGGTGTGCTCTGGTTTGTAAGTGTCATTCCTTTCCTCCTTAGAGGGGTTTATGGTTTGTAGGTGTCATTCCTTTCCTCCTTAGAGGGGTTTATCTAACGATACGGGTTCTTCAGTTCTTTCCCCCTTCTCTCTCCAGGCTGACTCCCTATTTGGTTCACTGATATCAGTCAAATTAACATTCCTCTTCTAGCAGTGCTGATATCTGTACACTAAGATTCACATCTAATTCAGAGACCAATGTCTCTACCTACTCCACTCCTCACACCCAGAATCTGAGCAGTAGTCAAGAGGTGGTCTGAGGTGGCATGTCAGGAGTTCAAAAGGAGGCTTTCAGTGAAGTCTCCCCGATACCCTCAAGAGTCTGTGTGATATCTAGAGAAAGCAGCCAGAGATGTTCTGTTCCAACAAGGCCACTATGTCACTTATAAAATCTGGCTTCAGTTGTGCACTACCATTTCACCATGACATTAAGATGACAATTTGATGTACAGTTTAAGACCAGAGGACCTTGACTCTGTAAGAAAGGCAGAAACTGTTCTGTGAGCCTAGTTCAAATGAGTTTATGACTCGAGGTGGAACTCTTGTCTTTTGAAAGCTGCCTTGAGGCTGTTAAAAACCACACAGAGCCTGTGTCTGCACTGCCAGCTCATCNGGAGCAAGCCCAGGAATGGCGCGAAGGCGCATTCCTCTGAGAAGCTGCCCAGTGCTGTTTCCCTCAGCATCCCCAGACCTCTAGCAAAGTTGAAAATAAGAGAAGATTTGTGTGAATGCAAGCCCCCACTCCTGCCCGCTGACTGTGTTTACCTCCTCTGTACTGCAGGGGAATCACTTCTTTCATTCTGCCCCTCAATCCTGGTTTTCGTAGAAAGAAATATTTTCTAAAGCTAATTAATTGAATGCCATAAATCTGGTCAGTGGTATGACATCATCACTGAACTGAATGGAGAGACTCTCTTCTCTAGAGGTGAGTCTTCCTATTCAGAAAGACAGTATGGGGTCAGCAACGTATTCAACAGACGGCATCTGTCTGCTTCCAGCAGGTTTCCCTCTCCACCCATGCATGAGGGGAAGAACAACGTGAAAAGACTCACAGGCATATCAACATCACTATCTTCATGCAACATATAAACCCTGCTGAAGAAAGGTGAAGTGGTTAAAACAGGGAGTCCGTGAGACTTCATATTGCCGAGGCTGTCCTAAGTAACAGTAATACATAGATGCTGGCTGGGCTGGTTAAGAAAGTCATGCAGAATGGGATGGAGGAAGATTCAACGCACATTAGCATGATGGGTTTTGTGTCTCATCCTCCTCACCAAAGTACCGTGCCCTGAAAACACAAGAACCACATCTTCCCGATTCACTGATATATCCCAGGTACTTGGAAATGTGCCTGGCACACTAGAGGCTCAAAATACTTGTGGAATGAATGAATTAATGAATAATTAATGAANGAAGCTGGTGAAGGGAGTGTTATAAACTACGTTCAGAACCAGAGTCCATGACACCCTGGTTAGCTCCTTTAAGTGCTCTGCCCCAAATTCGCATAAATATGGTATGTAGAACACATGTGAAATCAGACTTGTCAAGTATAGGTCAGGATGACCAAACAAAGTAACTGACTTCACTGTATTGCATATCCACATTCATTTCTCCTAAATTCTAGTTCACCCAGAATGTAAGTACCCAGCCAGCCACTGAGGAGCACTGCTACTGAGTTTGCGACCCTGGTTACCTAACTGGCTTAGCACTATGACCTCAGGCTCTTTGANTGTAAACTAGAACAGATCACCTCATTAGGTTGTTGTAAGAATGAAATGAACTAGTTAAGTTAGTGGCAATGTCCAGTACGCAATGGGTCTACTTAGTTATTTTCTAAGTAGAATAATTCTCATTTCTCAGATTTTGCCTTTATTCTTGGGAATTTCCATCTTTTTCTGTGCTATAAAATTTGGCATATGGTAATAGCTATTCTCCAAAACTTTTTATAGCAAGAGATACCAACTAAATTCACAGTTATCATAATTTTGAAACAATGACGGGCATAAATGATACTTTTTCAAGTTACTGGCAACACAATGGAAATATTTGTGAGCTCCATTAATGGCACAGTCTCAGCCACTTCAAACACTGTGGTGGTTGATGTCAATAATTAAAGGGAAATCTAAATTTTAGTTAGAATTTGGGGAAAATGAAAGTTTTTCCCCTATTGAGGTTCACAAACAATCGCACGTAATTTTCCAAACTATGTATCATGTGTATATATGTACTTCAGAAGTAGATATGAAATATATGTGATTTGACTCCTAGGCAGAAATACACACACACACACACACACGCACGCGCACACGCACACAATTGCATACAAAAGTAATCATTAACATGCTCTCTAAAGTTGCAAAAGACCCAAACAGCTCAAATATCTAGCAGAAGCAATTAAAAATAATTTCATTAATCCACACATTATAAAATACAAGTTGATTTTTGTTAACAAGAAAAAAGTAAAGATTGAAGATCTCTGTACTGATATCAAAGAAACAAAGTTACAAAGTATATATAGCATATCCCATCTTGGCTAAAAATACAATTAATTATACAGAGTTACTGGTTAACAGTGGTTATGAGGGTCCCTGATTATGGGAAACTTTTACTTTCTACCCATTTGGGCAAACATTTTATTTCCTTCTAAGGCTGTATCTCCTATTATAAAAATATAAGAATGTTTATTATGGGATAAAAAGTCAAGCCTAGGCTTCCTGGTACCCAGAAGCCAATATTTTATAGAATGTGTAAGAATCAAACATCTCTAGTGTTACTCGAATGTCTGCAGGTAGTCTAAGAAAGATAACCTTTGGGGATTTTCCCATAATTCCTAGATAAAGATGATACCTGTGGTCCCNAAGCAACAGCCTGATGGTTTTGTATTACTCAGATATGAGCTACCATTTAATNTCAAAATCTTGTAAACATTTTTGCTCTAAGTCTGCAAATATTTCCTGTTGGTGGGTCTCACCATCTCCACATTCTTCATAACTGCTGATCCTTGATGTAAACCAAGGATTCAAGCCATGTCCATTNGCACATTTCACNTTCTTCCTTCTCCCTGTAGCACTCCTTCCCCAGGCTTAACCTGTGCCTGTAATTTGGTCTCTTCAAGATCAAATGCCCTTTGAGTCATCTTCCCCTATAGTGTTACCATGAGGGAAGAGCAGATTTCAGTACAGGGCNACTTTTGTGGGCATAATGATGGGAAAGTAGGTAAGAAATGTATGTGCTTTTATAATAAAGATACTTTTATCTCCATAAGTAGTAACTTGTTGGTTTACAGCTACNTAGTTCTGTGTCTACCATCTTCTCCTCAGCTGCATGCNCACTTGTGCCCCTCCTCTTTGCCCTCAGAATGTCTGACTCTGTTGCTTATTCACAACCATGAACATGTATCCTCCTTCCTGTGGTCCCCAAGTAACAGACTGATGGTTTTGCATTACTCAGATATGAACTACCATTTAATCTCATAGGGACCACTTCTGTGACACTGTGCTCTTGACTTCCTGCCTCTCAGAGAACCCTCCACTCATCTCTTAAATGTCACGGTTCCCTAGAATTCTATTTATTCTCATAAAGCAATGANTNGTGGCATCTCCAAGCTCAACACCCTAAACTCATCATTTTTCTCTCTAAACATTCTCTTTTCTCTAACTTCCATTTCCTATCCCAATTCATGCCATCTTGATTTTCTATTTATCTTGGGCCAAACAGTCATTCTGCTAGAAGACTCCTCACAAAGCATCCTGTATCCACTCTATCTTTTGAATCTATAGATGTCACCCTATGATTCTCTTTGACTCAGTTTACCCATTGTTATTGTAATCCAGGACCTCATTACCTCTCAATGGGGCAACTGCCTTCTTTAGTATTGCCTCTAATTTGGCTACCTTCTATTTACAGGTACCTAAGCTATCTNAGTGAATGATTACAATGAATACAAGTAAAAACCAGCATGTTCCCCCAAACCCTTACCTGATTAAACAATGTACATGTTACAGGTGAAAACAAATTATTCCCAAGGACCCACATACATTCATGTCTAAGCAAATTGTTATAGATTAACAAAGTATAAGCAAGCAATGTATTTTTTCTCAGCCAGTTTTTTTACTGGCAGGCTGTATTTTGCGGTTACAAAGAAAGGAGCAATCATTTTATTATTTATCTCAAAAGGTAATCTTATAAAAATCTTAAAAGAATAACAAATCTAAACTTCTTATATAAAAAACAATCAGTCATTTCTACTTTAAATCCTCAGGGTACATACCCATTCATCAACAGCTCTTTATTAAATCACATCAGATGAAGCTGAAGGCAGAAACGGGTACAAGGAACAATCATCACCTTTGATCACCAACCCATCTTTAGCAAGAAAGCTATGTCAGCCAACAATAGCCAGGCTGCCTTTGTTCTTGTTCCCTCACAGCGTCCTTTCCTCAACTATTGAAAGTGTGCCTTTCCAAATTTTAAATTGTTCCCCAAGATTTTCTACATCAAAGCCATTTACAAATACATCTTAGCCTAACTTTGCTAACAATCTACATGTCTAAATTCTTTTCAAGGGTGGTGGTTAAATCATTAATCTGCTCCAGCAGCAATGCTTGGAAAAAGTCAATCACTAGTATTGTAAGTACCAGTAACACTGCCCAGTGAGGGGCTAGAAACCCCCTTAGAGTTTTTCACACGACTCATAGATTATGAGGGACATACAATAAGTAGTGCTATGCTCAATGACAGCATGAGGTCCTTAGGACACATAGTCCTTGGGGCTCTGCCTTTCCGGTGTGTTTATGCTGACTGTTGAGCCATATTCCATGAGTTCCAGTGCTGCTTGCTGTTCTTCTCACACGGCCCCTGACAAAATCCTTTATTGATCAACCAAGACCATTCATGATTTTATTTCTGCCTCTCTTTCTAGGTTTATTTTCTTGCCATTTTGCTGCATTCTGCTCAACTCACCTTTGTGAAATAATTGACATGTCTATGTAGTCATGCATGAGTCTCTGTAGTTGAAGCACCTGCTTTCTAAGTGTATCACCACCATCACCACACATGTCCACATGCACACACTTGATATGTCTAGCTGATGTGTACCCAACCTTCAAAACTCAAATATAGTGTCACTTACCCACAAAGCATTTCCTCATTGTTATCCCTTCTTACTGGTCCGAGTTCAGTTTTCTTTGTACTAACACTCTCAATGACACTATGTCACCAGCCTGGTCAGAAGGGGTTCAGAGATTGGTGCCATATCATATCAGACTGAATATCACCAAGTACTGGATGTTCAACAAATATGTGTGGAGTAGATAAATGGACAGACTGTAATGAAATTTACCTTATGACACCAATACTGCCCACTCCACCACACAGCTCCCAAACTGATAATCAGCTAATTTCTCACTTTCTTACATGTTTCTTTCATGCTACTAATAAAATATGATCTGTATTAGGTTTTCATCACTATGACAAAAAATCAGAGAAAATTGACTTAAGAAAAAGTTTTATCCAAAGTTTCAGCACATTGTTTTGGCCCTGTTGCTTTGAGCCTTTGGCAGCATAGTATATCATGGTGGGAGGACCTGGCTGATGAGGGTGCTTACTTCATGGTAATAAAGAAACGTTAGGAGTTGAGGTAGGGAAAAGGCTGGTTTCCCAATATTCCTTTCTAGAACATATCTCTAAAGACAACTGAGCCTTTACAAATGGGCCTTTGGAAGACACTTGAGATGTAAACCACAACAGAATCTGAACTCACCAATCAAGAGCCCAGGGATCATCATCCACTCTGCAACTGCCTTTCTTGAATTATTTCTGACCACGGTCCTCNGGGACCTTGTGCTATAGTCTTATCCTAGCAGGTATCCTCTCCTCAAGTCTTATACATCCCAACTTTGGCTTACTGAACTGATGAATCAGTCTTATCTGGGAAACTTGGTCCTCTCCGGAAAGAAGTCAATTCTTTCTATTTATTCTTGACTCAATGATGCCTCNATTTTGTGCTAATTGTATTTTACTCCTTTGTATTTATTTGCCTTCCTCCTCCATTGGTCTTTAGAGGTTATCCTTCTCTAGTTTCAGCCCCANGAGAGCCATTTTAATATAGTCATTATAATATTGAATTAAATTACTCAGCTGCTAAATTTTACCTTATTTAGAAAAAAATACTGTAAAATTTGAAGTTTTCTAAAACAAATCTGTGCCCAAATTCCATGTAAAGTTCTAGTGGCTTCTAGACAATGGAACATCAAGAGAAAAAAAAAGGAAAC